>SJYA01003247.1:207763-220814 GCA_006410615.1 Neotragus moschatus | reverse complement strand
TAGCTTTTGCCGTACATTGATATGAATCAGCCATGGGTGTACATGTGTTCCCCATCCTGAATCCCTCTCCCACCTCCTTCCCCATCCCATCCCTCAGGGTCATCCCAGTGCACCGGCCCCATGTACCCTGTCTCATGCATTGAACCTTGACTGGCGATCTATTTCACATATGGTAATATATATGTTTCAGTGCTCTTCTCTCAAATCATTCCACCCTTGCCTTCTCCCACAGAGTCCAAAAGTCTGTTCTTTACATCTTTGTCTCCTTTGCTGTCTGCCATATAGGGTCATCATTATAATCGTTCCAAATTCCATATATATGCATTAATATACTCTATTGGTGTTTTTCTTTAACTTACTTCAGTCTATATAATAAATTCCAATTTCATCCACTTCATGAGAACTGAGTCAAATATATTACTTTTAATAGCTGAGTAATATTCCTTTGTGTATATGTACCATGGCTTTCTTATTCATTCGTCTGCTGATGACCACCTAGGTTGCTTCCATGTCCTGGCTATTGTAAACAGTGCTGCGAGGAATATTGTCATAAATATGTCTCTTTCAATTCTGATTTCCTTGGTTTTTATGCCCAGCACTGGGATTGCTGGGTCGTATGGCAGTTCCATTTCCAGTTTTTTAAGGAATCTCCACACTTCTTAGTGGATGTACTAGTTTGCATTCCCACCACCGGTGTAAGAGGGTTCCTTTTTCTCCACACCCTCTAGAGCATTTATTGTTTATAGACTTTTTGATAGCAGCCATTCTGACCAGCATGAGATTGTACCTCATTGTGGTTTTGATTTGCATTTCTCTGATAATGAGTGATGTTGAGCATCTTTTCATGTGTTTGTTAGCCATCTGTATGTCTTCTTTGGAGAAATGTCTGTTTAGATCTTTGGCCCAATTTTTGATTGGGTCATTTATTTTTCTGGAGTTGAGCTGCAGGAGCTGCTTGTATATTTTTGAGATTAATTCTTTGTCAGATGCTTCATTTGCTGTTATGTTCTCCCATTCTGAAGGCTGTCATTTTACCTTGCTTATAGTTTCGTTTGTTGTGCATAAGCTTTTAAGTTTAATTAGGTCCCATTTGTTTATTTTTGCTTTTATTTCCATTACTCTGGGGGGTGGGTCATAAAGAATCCTGCTGTGATTTATGTCAGAGTATTTTGCCTATGTTTTCTTCTAGGAGTTTTATAGTTTCTGGACTTACATTTAGATCTTTAATCCATTTTGAGTTTTATTTTGTGTATGGTGTTAGAAAGTGTTCTAGTTTGATTCTTTTACAGGTCATTGACCAGTTTTCAGAACTGCTCTGGCATGTATGTCTCTTTTTCTGTATTGCATATAGGGTTGTCATTACCGTCTTTCTAAATTCCATATATATGCATTAATATACTATATTGGTGTTTCTCTTTCTCACTTCACTTTGTAAAACAGGCTCCAGTTACATACACATCATTAGAATTGAATCAAATGCGTTCTTTATTTTATAGCTGAGTAGTATACTATTGTGTGTATGTACCACCACTTCCTTATCCATTACTGTGCTGATGGATATCTAGGTTGCTTCCATGTCCTAGGTATTGTAAATAGTGCTGCAGTGAACACAATGTGTCTCTTTTAATTCTGATTTACTTGGTGTGTATGCCCAGCAATGGGATTACTGGGTTGTATGGCAGTTCTATTTCCAATTTTTTAAGGAATCTCCACCCTGTTCTCCATAGAGGCTTTACTAGTTTGCATTCCCAGCAACAGTGTAAAAGGGTTCCCTTTTCTCCAGCATTTATTGTTTTTATACATTTCGATGGTAGCCATTCTGACTGGTGTGAGATGGTCAGTCAGTTAGTCAGTTCAGTTGCTCAGTCGTGTTCAACTCTTTGCGACCCCATGAATCGCAGCACACCAGGCCTCCCTGTCCATCACCAACTCCCGGAGTTCACTCAGAGTTGCGTCCATTGAGTTAGTGATGCCGTCCAGCCATCACATCCTCTATCGTCCCCTTCTCCTCCTGCCCCCAATCCCTCCCAGCATCAAAGTATTTTCCAATGAGTCAACTCTTCGCATGAGGTGGCCAAAGTACTGGAGTTTCAGCCTTAGCATCATTCCTTCCAAAGAAATCCCAGGGTTGATCTTCAGAATGGATTGGTTGGATCTCCTTACAGTCCAAGGGACTCTCAAGAGTCTTATCCAACACCACAGTTCAAGAGTATTAATTCTTCGGCGCTCAGCCTTCTTCACAGTCCAACTCTCATATCCATATGTGATCACAGGAAAAACCAGAGCCTTGACTAGATGGAACTTAGTCGGCCAAGTAGGTACAGCATTTTTGTTTTGATTTCCATTTCTATGATAATGAGTGATGTTGAGCATATTTTCATGTGTTTATTAGCCATTTGTGTGTCTTCAGACAAATGTTTCGTTAATTCTTTGGCCCACTTTTTGATTGGGTCATTTATTTTTCTGGTATTGAGCTACAGGAGCTGCTTATCTATTTTGGAGATTAATTCTTTATTAGTTGTTTTGTTTTCTATTATTTTCTCCCATTCTGAAGGATACCTTTTCACCTTGCTTATAGGTTCCTTCATTGTGCAAAAGCTTTTGCATTTAATTAGGTCCCGTTTGTTTATTTTTGTTTTAATTTCCATTACTCTGGGAGGTAGGACATAGAGGATCTTGCTGTGATTCATGTTGGAGCATGTTTTGCCTATTTTTTCCTCTAAAAGTTTTATAGTTCTGGTCTTATATTGAGATCTTTAATCCATTTTGAGTTTATTTTTCTGTATAGTTTTAAAAAGTGTTTCAGTCACATTCTTTTACAAGTGGTTGTCCAGTTTTCCCAGCATCACTTATTAAAGAGATTGTCTTTTCTCCATTGTACATTCTTGCCTCCTTTGTCAAAGATAATGTGTCTATAGGGACATGGATTTATCTCTGGGTTTTCTATTTTGTTCCATTGATCTATATGTCTTTCCTTGTGCCAGTACCTCACTGGCTTGATGACTGTAGCTTTGTATTATAGTCTGAAGTCAGGCAGGTTGATTCCTCCAGTTCCATTCTTATTTCTCAAGATTGCTCTTGCTATTTGAGGGTTTTTGTGTTTCCATACAAATTGTGAAATTGTTTGTTGTAGTTCTGTGAAAAATACTGTCGGTAGCTGGATAGGGAGTGCGTTAAATCTATTGATGGCTTTGGGAAGTGTACTCATTTTCACTATATTTATTCTTCCAATGCACAAGCATGGTATATTTCTCCATATATCTGTGTCATATTTGATTTCTTTCATCTGTGTTTTATAGTTCTCTATATAGAGGTTTTTTTTTTTTTAGTTAAATTTATTACTAAATATTTCATTCTTTTTCTTGCAATGGTGAATGGGATTGTTTCCTTAATTTCGCTTTATCTTTTCTTATTATTATTGTATAGGAATGCGAGGGATTTCTCTGTGTTAATTTTACATCCTGCTACTTTACTATATTCATTCATTAGGTCTAGTGATTTTCTGGTTGTGTCTTTAGGGTTTTCAGTGTAGATCATGTCATCTGCAGACAGTGAGTTTTTCTTCTTCTTTTCCATTCTGGATTCCTTTGGTTTTTTTTTTTCTTCTCTGATTGCTGTGACTCAGACTTCCAAAACTCTGTTGAATAGTAGTAGTGAGAATGAGAACCCTTGTCTTGTTCCTGATTTTAGAGGAAATGCTTTCAGTTTTTCCCCATTGAGGATAATGTTTGCTATTGGTTTGTCATATATGGCTTTTATTATGTTAACCTATGTGACTTCTCTGCCTCCTTTCTGGAGATTTTTCATCATAAATGGGTGTTCAGTTTTGTTAAAAGCTTTGTCTGCATCTGTTCAATGTATCATATGGTTTGTGTCATTCAATTTGTTAATATGGTGTAACAGATTGATTTGCAAATATTGATGCATCCTTGCATCCTTGGAATAAAGCCCACTTGATCATAATGTATGATCTTTTTCATATGGTTTTGGTTCTGTAGGCTAGAATTTTGTTGAAGATTTTTGCATGTACGTTGATCAGTGATTTTGGCCTTTAGTGTTCTTATTTGATGTTTCTCTTCTGTCTTGAGGTAGGCATGTATAGCTATGAACACCCCTCTTAGCACTCCTTTTACTGAATCCATTAGGATTTTCGATTGTTGTGTTTACGTTTTCGTTTGTTTCTATCTATATTTTGATTTTCATTTTGATTGCTTTTGTGATCTGTTGGCTATTCAGAAGGGTGTTGTTTATCCTCCATATATTTTTATTTTTAGTAATATTTTTTCCTGTAGTTGATATCTAATCTTACTGCATTGTGATCAGAAAAGATGCTTGAAATAATTTCTATGTTTTCAAATTTACCAATGCTGGATTTATGGTCCAGGATGTAATCTATCCTGGATAATGTCCCATGTACACTTGAGAAAAAGGTGAGATCCATATTTGGGGGGGGGATGCCCTGTATGTAAATATATATTATTATATATACTTATTAATATGTTTTATATTTATTAATATATATTATGTTAGGTAATATATATTAATGTTATATATATATGTCTAACTGGTCCATTTTATCATTTAAAGCTTGTGTTTCCTTGCTAATTTTCTGTTTGGAAGATCTATCCATAGGTGTGAGTGGGGTATTTAGTTCAGTTCAGTCGCTCAGTTGTGTCCGACTCTTTGTGACCCCATGAACCACAGCATGCCAGGCCTCCCTGTCCAATACCAACTCCCAGAGTTCACTCAGACTCACGACCATCAAGTCAGTGATGCCATCCAGCCATCTCATCCTCTCAGTTGTCCCCTTCTCCCCCTGCCCCAATCCCTCCCAGCATCAGGGTCTTTTCCAATGAGTCAGCTGTTTGCATGAGGTGGCCAAAGTATTGGTGTTTCAGCTTTAGCATCAGTCCTTCCAGTGAANAATACCAACTCCCAGAGTTCACTCAGACTCACGACCATCAAGTCAGTGATGCCATCCAGCCATCTCATCCTCTCAGTTGTCCCCTTCTCCCCCTGCCCCAATCCCTCCCAGCATCAGGGTCTTTTCCAATGAGTCAGCTGTTTGCATGAGGTGGCCAAAGTATTGGTGTTTCAGCTTTAGCATCAGTCCTTCCAGTGAACACTCAGGACTGGTCTCCTTTAGAATGGACTGGTTGGATCTCCTTGCAGTCCAAGGGACTCTCAANATTGCCTTTCTTTGGAATTGGAATAAATACTGGCCTTTTCCAGTCCTGTGGCCACTGCTGAGTTTTCTAAATTTGCTGGCGTATTGAATACAGCACTTTAACAGCATCATCTTTCAGGATTTGAAATAGCTCAACTGGAATTCCATCATCTCCCCTAGCTTTGTTCATAGTGACGCTTTCTAAGTCCCACTTGACTTCACATTCCAGGATGTCTGACTCTACATGAATGATCATTCCATCGAGTTCTCTACTATTATCTTAATATCATTCATTTCACCTTTCATAGTTGTTAAGCATATGTTTTTTGTATTGTGTTGATCCTATGTGGTATGCACATATATTTATAATTGTAATATCTTCTTGGATTGTACTTTTGATCATTCGGTAGTGTGTTTCTTTGTCTCTTATCATGGTCTTTATTTCAAAGTCTCTTTTATCTGATATGAGGATTGCTACTCCTGCTTTCCTTTGGTCTCCATTTGAATGAAGTATCTTTCTTCAGCCCTTCCCTTTCAGTCTGTATGTGCCCCTAGGTTTGAGTTGAGTCTCTTGTAGGTGGCATATATTAGAGTCTTGTTTTTGTATCCATTTGGCCAGTCTTTGTCTTTTGGTTGGAGCATTTATCCCATTTACTTTTAAGGTAATCATTGATAAGTCTGATCCTGTTACCATTTACTTTGTTGTTTTGGGTTCGTTTTTATAACCTTTTCTATGTTTCCTGTCTAGAAAAGATCCTTTAGCACTTGTTGAAGAGCTAGATTGGTGGTGCTGAATTCTTATTTTTTGCTTTTTATTAAAGGTTTTGATTTCTCCTTCATATCTGAATGAGATCCTTGCTGGGTATAGTAATACTGGTTATAGATTTTCCTCTTTAATTATGTCCTGCCATTTCTCTTAAGTATCACTTTAAGTGTGTCCTACCATTCTCTTCTGGCATGAAGTGTTTCTGTTGAAAGATCAAGTGTTATCCTTATGAGGATCCACTTCTGTGTTAACTTGTTGGTTTTTCCTTACTGCTTTTAATATTTGCTCTTTGTGTTTGATCATTGTTAATTTGATTAATATGTGTCTTGGGGTGTTTCACCTTGAGTTTGTCCTGTTTGTGATTCTCTAAGTTTGTTGAACTTGGTTGGCTATTTCCTTCCTCATTCTAAGGAAGTTTTCAAATATTATCTCCTCAAGTATTTTCTCATTCCCTTTCTTTTTGTCTTCTTCTTCTGGGAGACCTATCATTCGAATGTTTGGGTTTTTATCATTGTCCCAGAGGTCCCTGAGGTTGTCCTCATTTCTTTTAATTCTTCTTTCCTCTCTGCTTCATTTATTCTAACATTCTATCCTCCACCTCAGTTATCCTCTCTTTTGCCTCAGTCCTTCTGATGGTTCCCTCCAAACTGTTTTTAATCTCAGTTATTGCATTCTTCATTGTTGACTCTTATTTATTTCTTCTACAACCTTTTTAAACATTTCTTGCATCTTTCAATCCTTGTCTCTGGTCTGTTTGTCTGTACGTCCATTTTGTTTTCAAGATTTAAGATCATCTTTACTATTATTATTCTGAGGTTTTTTTTTTTTTCAGGTAGACTCCCTATTGCTTCTCTTTTGTTTGTTTTGGTAGGTTTTTATCATGTTCCTTCACCTGCTGAATGTTTATCTGCCTTTTCATTTTGTTTAGATTGCTGCGTTTGGGGTGCCCTTTCTGAAGGCTGGAAGTTCATGGTTCCTCTAAACTGTGAAGTCTCCCCTCTGTGGGTAGGATTAGACTAATGGCTTGTCAGGGTTTCCTGGTTGGGCGAGCTTGTGTCTGTGTCCTGGTGGGTTGACCTGGATTTCTTCTCTCTGTAGGGGACTGAAATGTCCAGTAGTGAGTTTTGGGCTGTTTATGGGTTTGGCATGGCTTTGGGCAGCCAGTCTTTTAATGTTCAGGGTTGTGTTCCTGTTTTTCTGGAGAGTTAGCTTGCTGCATCTTTCACTAGAGCTTGTTGGCTCTTGCGGGGAGCTTTGTTTCAGTGTAGGGATGGATAATTTGGGGTGAGCTCTTGTCTTTTAATGCCCCCAGGAGTAGTGAATTCTTTGATATTCCCAAGTTTTTTAATTAAGCCTCCTGCCTCTGGCTTTCCATCTTACTCTTACAGTAGCCTCAAGACTTCTCCATCTATACAGCACAGGAGATAAAACCCCTAGGTTACTGGTGAAAGAATTCTCCATATCCAGGAGCACCCAGAGAGATTCACAGAGTTATTAGAGAAGAGAAGATGGAGGAGTGAGATAGAGGAGATCTAGGAGGAGAAAAAGGGGAGTCAAAAGGGGAGAGAGCAATGAAGCCAGTAATTAATCCCTAAGTGAAAATGGATACTGAAGAACTAGATTCTAAAAGATACAAATTTGATAACAAATATCCAAAAAGATTAAAAAACTAGAGTAGAGGTTAGAGTTTCAAAAATACAATATAAGAAATACAGAACAAAATCAGTCACAAAAATTAAGATATATATGGCTGCTGCTGCTTCTAAATCACTTCAGTTGTGTCCANAAATGGATACTGAAGAACTAGATTCTAAAAGATACAAATTTGATAACAAATATCCAAAAAGATTAAAAAACTAGAGTAGAGGTTAGAGTTTCAAAAATACAATATAAGAAATACAGAACAAAATCAGTCACAAAAATTAAGATATATATGGCTGCTGCTGCTTCTAAATCACTTCAGTTGTGTCCAACTCTGTACGACTCCAGAGACAGCAGCCCACCAGGCTCCCCTGTCCCTGGGATTCTCCAGGCAAGAACACTGGAGTGGGTTGCCATTTCCTTCTCCAATACATGAAAGTGAAAATTGAAAGTGAAGTCGCTCAGTTGTGTCCAACTCTTTGTGACCCCATGGACTGCAGCCCACAAGCTCCTCCATCCATGGGATTTTCCAGGCAAGAGTACTGAAGTGGGTTGTCATTGCCTTCTCCTTTATTTTAAAAGAAAATAATGATTTTTTTGAATGGTAATGGTAGGCTATAATAATGAATGTTAAAGGAGTAGTAGCCAAAATTTTTAAAAATCTAAGAAGTCATAATAGTAAAACTGTATCTAGGAATTTCTCTGAAGCTGTTGTGGGCAGTGTTGGGTCAGTTCAGTGTCAGATAGTCCCTTGTTCTGGCTTGTACTTGTTCTCAAGGTCTATAGGCACCCCCCAAATGCAGTCTCAGTATGAATTGCTGGGTTTCAATCTGTTACATCTGTCACTTCGAGAGCAGTTCCCCCTTCTTTATTTCAGCTTCCTTTGTTTGCAAGTATCTTCAGTGTCTAATTTCTGTCCTGACACAAGGGGGCAAAGGTGGCCACTTATTTAGGCTTGCTTGTTCTGTTGTGTTGTGGATAGTGAGGGACACTTCAAACAAATATCGCTGCCATATGTGGGCAGTGCTTGGAGTGGATGGATCACACTGGGTTTGTCACAGCTCAAGTCTGCGTGTACTTCCTTTATCCACACTGCTCAGGCTCCAAGGTGCTCTACAAGGACACTGTCGCAAATGGACCCTGTGTTTTGTGCACTTCTCAGATCTAAGCCATTCAGGTTCTCGGGTGCTCCGCAGGGGCACAGACCCAGATGGGCTTGCATTTTATACCCTTCCCAGGTCTGAGCAGTTCAGGTGACCAGGTCCTTGGCAAGTGCATTGTCCCAGGTGGGCCATGATTCCTGTTCATCTCCCCGGTCTTTACCAGTTGGTTTTCTGGGTGAGTGGCAAGAGCACAGTCCCAGGTATGCCCTGTGTCTCCTCTGAGAAGCTAATCTCAGACTGTGACATTCCTGGGAGATGTCAACTGTCTAGGATCCCTGGAAGACCTGAGTGGAAACTGAGAGCCTGCTCATAGTTTGGTGGAAGAAGTAGTCTCTGGGGCTAGATTGCAGCAGCCCCTTGCCTTCCAGCTCTGGCTGTCACATGCCTGCTTCTCTGCTTCCAGGGAGGAAGAGCCCTGTATGGCAGCTGGCTTGCTCTTCTTTGGTATTCACTCAGTCCTTTGTTTTGTGAGAGTAACATGGGTCACTGTGCAGCATTAGAGCCTTTTGTGGGAAACATCTTTTTTGTGTGTCTCTGGGGATCCCAGGCTTTTTTTGCTATCTCATGTTAGTTTCCTCAGATTGTCCTCAGGGCATTCAGGCCTGGTCCTTACCCTAAGGACTGCTGATGCAGCCTGCTCCTCCCTGCCCAACCCCCATTCACTGGATGCCAGCAATTCGGCCACTTCTCCATCCCCGCTCGTAGTTGAGGTTATGTGCATGTTTTGTGGTTTAATTTTTTTCCTCCCGCTTATGTTGCCCTCTGAGATTCCAAATCTCCCCACAGACAGGGATGTGAGAAGGTTTCCTACTGTGTGGAAACTCCTCCTTCTTCAAAACTCCCTCCCAAGGACAGGTCTCCCTCCCTAAAACTTTGGACTCTTTTTGTCTTTTAACTTCCTTTCAAAGAGATTGTGCTGCCTTTCTGGGTGCCTGGTGTCCTTTACCAGTGTTCAGAAGTTGTTTTGTGTAAGGTGCTCAACATTCAGATGATCTTTTGATGAATTTATGGGGGAGAAAGTGGTCTCCCTGTCCTATTCCTCCACCATCTTAGGACTGCTTCCTCATGTTCATGGTTTTAATTTTCTAATATAAGCATTAATATGGTAAAGTTCAAACTATTGTTTTGTTTTTTGTATTTCCATTTCATTTATTTTTTATAATATAAATTTATTTATTTTAATTGGAGGCTAGTTACTTTACAATATGGTATCGGTTTTGCCATACATCAACATGAATCCACCACGGGTATACATGTATTCCCCATCCTGAACCCCCCTCCCATCTCCCTTCCCATACGATCCCTCTGGGTCATCCCAGTGCACCAGCTGCAAGCATCCTGTATCATGCATCGAACCTGGACTGGCAATTCATTTCACATATGATATTATACATGTTTCAATGCACAGTTATTGCATATTATTTTTATTATCTTTTAGTCCTAAGTATCTTACTTTCCATTGTGTATTCTTCATTGACCCATGAGTTATGTGTTTAAAATAGCTAATAAGGTTGATTCTTCTGCTCTTATCATCTAATTTAATTCTGTTCTGTTTAGAAAATATATGTTTATGGTACAAACTCTTTGAATTTTATTTTATGACTTAGTGCATCATCAATTTTTGTCATTTTTCCACAAGAAGAATGTGCTCAAGAAGAATGTGTTTATCTAGTCTTTAGGTACAGTTCAGTTCAGTTGGTCAGTCATGTCTAATTCTTTGCAACCCCGTGAACCACAGCACGCCAGGCCTCCCTGTCCATCACCAACTCCTGGAGTCCATCCAAACCCATGTCCATCAAGTTGGTGATGCTATCCCACCATCTCGTCCTCTCTTGTCCCCTTCTCCTCCTGCCCTCAAACTTTCCCAGCATCAGGGTCTTTTCCAGTGAGTCAGCTCTTCGCATCAGGTGGCCAAAGTATTGGAGTTTCAGCTTCAACATCAGTCCTACCAATGTACACCCAGGACTGATCTTTTTAAGAAGGGCTTGTTGGATCTCCTTGCAGTCCAAGGGACTCTCAAGAGTCTTCTCCAACACCACAGTTCAAAAGCATCAATTCTTCTGCACTCAGCTTTCTTTATAGTCCAACTCTCACATCCATACATGACTACTGGAAAAACCATAGCCTTGACTAAATGGACCTTTGCTGACAGAGTAATGTCTCTGCTTTTGAATATGCTATCTAGGTTGGTCATAACTTTCCTTCCAAGGAGGAAGCGTCTTTTAATTTCATGGCTGTAATCACCATCTGAAGTAATTCTGGGGCCCAAAATAAAGTCAGCCACTGTTTCCACTGTTTCCCCAGCTATTTCCCTTGAAGTGATGGGACCGGATGCCATGATCTTAGTTTTCCGAATGTTGAGCTTTAAGCCAACTTTTTCACTCTCCTCTAGCACTTTCATCAAAAGGCTCTTTAGTTCCTCTTCACTTTCTACCATAATGGTGGTGTCATATGCATATCTGAGGTTATTGATATCTGTCCTGGCAATCTTGATTCCAGCTTGTGCATCCTCCATCTGAGCGTTTCTCATGATGTACTCTGCATATAAGTTAAATAAGAAGAGTGACAATATACAGCCTTGATGTACTCCTTTCCTTTTTGGAACCAGTCTGCTGTTCCATGTCCAGTTCTAACTGTTGCTTTCTGACCTGCATACAGATTTCTCAAGAGGCAGGTCAGATCGTCAAGTATTCCCATCTCTTGAAGAATTTTCCACAGTTTTTGTGATCCACATAGCCAAAGGCTTTGGCATAGTCAGTAAAGCAGAAATATATGTTTTTCTGGAACTCTCTTGCTTTTTCGATCATCCAGCAGATGTTGGCAATTTGATCTCTGGTTCCTCTGCCTTTTCTAAAACCAGCTTGAACTTCTGGAAGTTCATGGTTCACGTATTACTGAAGCCTGGCTTGGAGAATTTTGAGCATTACTTTACTAGCATGTGAGATGAGTGCAATTGTGTGGTAGTTTGAGCATTCTTTGGTATTGCCTTTCTTTGGGATTGGAATAAAAACTGACCTTTTCCAGTCCTGTGGCCACTGCTGAGTTTTCCACATTTGCTGGCATATTGAATGCAGCATTTTCTCAGCATCATCTTTCAGCATTTGGCATAACTCAACTGAAATTCTATCACCTCCACCAGCTTTGTTCCTCGTAATGCTTTCTAAGGCCCACTTGACTTCACATTCCAGGATGTCTGGCTCTAGGTGAGTGATCATACCATCGTGATTTTCTGAGTCGTGAAGATCTTTTTTGTATAGTTCTGTGTATTCTTTCCACCTCTTCTTAATATATTCTACTTACAGGGTTCTCTAATTATTGGTTTTAAAGTCCAACAGTAAAGCTTTGATTTGTAATTTTCAAACATTACTTTATTGAAGTGTTTATCTTTGATCTTTCAATAATAGGGTGAAATGTTTCAAAATCTCCCATTATGACTTTTGATTTGTCAATTTCTCCCTATAATTCTATCAGTTTTTATTTTATATTTATTTTGAGTCAATTTATTAAGATCATATATGTTTCCAGTTTAATATTTCTGATGAATTTAATATTTTGCATAGTCTGGTTTCTCCATCCCTGATAGTACATTTTCCATTAAAGTCTATTTTGCCTAATATCAAGTAGCTACTCCAACTTTTTAGTACTTGCCTATTTTATCTTTCTCCATCCCTTCATTTTTCAACTAAATTTAGAACTCTTAATAGGAGACTATTAAAATTTTTTTAATTCCATGTGACAATCTCTGTCTTTTATCAAGCAGGGTAAATGTGATTAACAGGAGTGTTTTCCTTTCTTCTGAAGTATATAATTTAAAAAATTCTTCTAGTTTAGTCTCTGAGTAGTTAATGCTTTCTAGTTTGTGTGCACATGAAAATAACTTTTTCTCCGCCTTTTTGTCGTGACTGACATTTATTAGCTAAAGAGTTCTAGGTTGGCTCTCAGTACTTTAAAATTTGAGATCCTTTTTTGCCATTGAGAGGTTTAATGTAGCTTAATTGTTGTTTCTTTATAAATGTTATCTATTTTCTCTTAGGTCAAATCGTATGAAATTAACAGTATTAAAACTTTTTAACCTATAATTCCACATGTTCAAACAACTGTATTTATTTCCTCCATCTGTGAATTGTAATTTATTATTGTAGAAAACTATCAGTCAGTATCTTGCAAAAGTGTTTTTTTTCCACTATCTCTATTCTCACCTTTTTGGAACCACAAATAGATATGTTTTAAAAACTAGCATTATCCTTTCCATATTGTTTAATTTCTCTTTCATATTTTCTATTTCCTTATCCTTCCTGCTACATTGTGAGTACC
>SJYA01003247.1:173561-188238 GCA_006410615.1 Neotragus moschatus | reverse complement strand
GATGCATGAGACAGGGTGCTCAGGGCTGGTGCGCTTGGATGACCCTGAGGGGTGGGATGGGGAGGGAGGTGGGAGGGGGGGTTCAGGATGGGGAACACATGTACACCCATGGCTGATTCATGTCAGTGTATGGCAAAAACCACTATAATATTGTAAAGTAATTAGCCTCCAATTAAAATAAAAAAAAAAAAAGAAATGTCCTCTCACCGTGGGGTTGGGGATAATGTTTAGTCATGTGTAGATACCTAGTTTAAATAGAAGGAAGGAACAAATGGGTAGTTTAAAATAAGCTCTTACTTTCATGGAGAGATTTTTACAGTAGGCTCTCTTTGTTTTTAGCATTTTTGTAAATAATTGAAGAGTCAGCATAGTAACTCTGTTGCTTCCCAATTTATAGTTGACATTGAGAGCTTGTAGATAGTAAAATATAATACTAAGCTAAAGAGTATTATCTGAAGGACTGTTTTAGAAGGTAGGAAAATGGAATGCAAGACTATATATCTCTAAGAAGATGGCTGTACAAATATATTTCAACTCATGGAAGAGATCCAGGAGTCATTATGTAGGGATCTCTGAAGATACTTGCCTTGAATATTCATGTATCTGCATTCAGAAGGATCTACATAATTCTGAATGTAATCATAAAAATCTATTATTGCCTGACTCAAAATTGATACCTCTTTACCTGTGTTATTTGTACAATTTGAGTTTTGAAGATTAGGTGGCAAATGGATCAAGGATTTGAATAAAGATTATTCAAATAAGAGATGAGTATATCATATCAAGCCTAGCACAATTGCTCAGTCATGTCTGACTCTTTGTGACCCCATAGACCCCATAGGGTCCAGCCTGCCATGCTCCTCTGTCCGTGGGATTATCCTGGCAAGAATACTGGAGTGGATTGTCATTTCCTCCTGCAGGGCATCTTCCTGACTCAGGGATCGAACCTGTTAACCCATGTCTCCTGCATCTCCTGCAGTGGAGAGCAGTGAGCCACCTGGGAAGCCCGAGGATATCAGCAGAGAAAATCTGAGAAAGGAAATTAAAAGAAATCTCATGAAGAGCATAAGTTGGTTTACTGTAGACTTGTTTGCTATATCCCAAAAGTGAACGAAAGGCTTTCTTTTGAATTTGAAATATCTGTTTTTAAATGAATTTGCCTTAGCAGACATGTGGCAAATAAGAAACATGAGGCTATTAGCCTGAGTGTTCAGACTGAAAAGTTCAATTTTATCAACAGCTTAGTTTAAATTATAACTTGTTTAAAGAGCAGTCAGTAAATACCAGTGCTTTCTCATCAAAAGCTCTGTGGATATCATTGTGATAGGCTATATTAAAGAATCATTGAATTGGCAAAGTGATTCTGACACTTATATAAACCAGGGAGCCGTTTTACACAAGAACTGTAGATACAGAACCTAGGTTGTGACCCAAGCATGTAAATTGACCCCCAATACTTTGGGAAGACTTTATTTTTAAAAAATTGAATGATGACTTGTACTCTGTAATTTGTGCTAATTTATTCTGGGCCCCTGGTGCAGTTATTAATACAGATCTGTTTCCGTCACCCAATACATCATTTTATTGTGTCTTTTCCTATAGAAGGTTAAATTTAAGGACAGGTGGAAAAGCTGGGGAAATAAAAGAGAATATATCATCCACAGAATGTCACCAAGAACAGAGAAAGCTAGATATATGGCTGAGATCTATAAAATAGGGACAGTTTCTGGGAGTGAGCTTTGTGAAGGCTATGTATTGCTTTTTGACAGCTTTTCCTAAGTTAAGCATGATGATAATGCCTTCCTAGAGTGATACCAGTGCCTAAAGGGCAATCCATCTGGCCACAACTTTTTCAGTGAGTGTGAAACTTGCATCAAAAGATCCACTGCACTCAGATACTTGTATCATATAATTTCTTGAATCACCAACAGTGTTGTGCCCTTCCAAGTACATGGTAACTCCTTGAAAGCATAGAAACTAATCTCTTCATCATCATGTCCTCCCATGTAGAAATTAGTATTAAATAGTAATTTTAAAGGATGGTCAGGAGTTATGGTGACTGAGTTGGTAAGACTTAGCTGACCCTAATAACCACAGCCCAGGTGGAAGAAGAGCGTTTCTGCAGAAGCCCTTCAAAGCACTTATTGTACAGCAATACTGTTACCAAACCTGAGCAGTAACATTTGATTGTCACGTATTTCAGAGGGGAGACTGCTCTCATGGATAGGTGTATTACCTTAAGTTTGTCTTCAGGAAGACATCTTCCTGCTACATCTAGTCCATCAGCAATTCTTATCAGATTTATGTCTTAACTATGTCCCCAGTCTCCACTTCATCTCTTTTGCCATGACCCTGCTTCAGACCAGCATCGTCTCTCGCTGGTCTACTGCAGACATAACTGGCCTCCCCTTTTCTCCTCTTGCCCCATTGACAATTCTCTCAACGCAGCCAGGCTCTTTTTTTTTTTTTTTTTTTGAATAAAAATCTGATTATGTCACTGTCCTATTCAAAATCTTCTGGTGGTTTCTCATTGCAAAATTTAAAGTCTTCACTCTAACCTTTGAAGCCCTGCATGGTCAAGCCCCTAACTATCTCTGTGACCCCATTTCATGTGATATTTCTCACTAGTCACTATGTTCCAGCCCTGTTGTCTCTCTCTGTCTCTCTACCTCAAATATAGTGAGCTACTCTGCACTTCTACATTTTCAAATTTGTCCTTTCTTCTGCTAAGTATATTCTTCCTCCAGATCTCTACATGGTTCATTTCTTCTCATCACCTAGGTCTTAACTCAAATGTCAGTTCGTCAAAGAAGAATCATCCTCTCTAATCCTGATTATCCTGTCTAATGTTCAAACCCCTGCATCACCCTCACATTATCCTGTTTTATTGTTTCAGAACACGTCACTATCTTCTATTACCTTATTTCTTGTTTATTGTCTCTGTTGTGCACTAGATAAGTTGTGTGTCAACAGGGACAGCATTTGTCTTGTTGACTTTTGTATCCCTGATATCCAGAACTACAGTTGATACATAGTAGGCCTAGTTTCATAAATATTGGGGAATGAAGAGGTAAATCTCATTGCTTATGAGGATTAGCAATTCTCTTGCAACTGTCAGTTTCCTCTGGGGAAGGTAGTTGACTTCACCAGGTACCCAAGTTGCTTAAATTGTATTAGAAGAAATTACAGGCCTTGAACACCCAGAAGCATATTGTCATACTCAGTATCTACAACCTCAGATATGTAGATGACACTACCTCTAATGGCAGAAAGCAAAGAGGAACTAAAGAGCTTCTTGATGAAGATGAAAGAGGAGACTGATAAAGCTGGCTTAAAACCCAACATTCAGAAAACTAAGATCATGGCANGAATCAAGATTGCCAGGAGAAATATCAACAACATCAGATATGTAGATGATAGCCACTCTAATGGCAGAAAGTGAAGAGGAACTAAAGAGCCTCTTAATCAGGGTGAAAGAGGAAAGTGAAAAAGCTGGCTTAAAACTCAACATTCAAAAAACTAAGATCATGGCATCTGGTCCCATCATTTCATGGATAATAGATGGGGAAAAAGTAAAAACTGACAGATTTTATTTTCTTGGGCTCCAAAATCACTGTGGACAGTGACTGCGGCCACAAAATTAAAAGACGCTTGCTTCTTGAAAGGAAAACTATGTCTAACAAACAACCTGTTAAAAAGTAGAGACATCACTTTGCCAACATCACTTTGTCCATAGAGTCAAAGCTGTGGTTTTTGCAGTAGTTATGTGTAGTTGTGAGAATTGGACCATAAAGTATGCTGAGCATCGAAGAATTGAAGCTTTTGAACTGTGATGCTGAAGAAGACTCTTGAGAGTCCCTTGGACAGCAAGTAGATCAAACCAATAAATCCTAAAGAAAATTAATGCTGAATATTCATTTTAAGTACTGATACTGAAGCTCCAATACTTTGGCCACCTGATATGAAGAGCTGACTCATTGAAAAAGACGCTGCTGCTGGGAAAGATTGAGGGCAGGAGGAGAAAGGGGTAACAGAGGATGAGATGGTTGGATGGCATCACTGACTCAATGGACATGAGTTTGAGAAAACTCCAGAGGATAGTGAAGGACAGGGAAGCCTGATGTGCTGCAGTCCATGAGGTTGAAGAGTTGGACATGACTTAGTGGCTGAACAGCAACATTACAACAATGTGAGAGATTAAGCCAACTGTACAGTAAAATGTTGTAGTCCTTGTAAGACCACCCATACTTCTGACACAGTCTATACATTTGGGGTATTCACAAAACCAGTCTCAGTTTTGGTGGTTCATTAGAAGGACTCCCAGAGCTCACTAAAAGCTGTTAACCCAGAGTTATGCTTTATGGCAGGGAATGGGTATAAATTGAGATCAGTCAAGGGAAGAAGTATATAAGATAGAGTTCAGGGAGGCTCCAAATGTGGAGCTTTCAGTTGTCCTCTCCCCATGGAGTCAGGGCAGTATTACTCTCCTGGTATTGTTGTATAGAAGTATTCACAAAGGATGGCTAAAACAGGGAAGCTCAGCTGAGCTTCATCTGTTCAGAACTTTCATTGGAACTCCATCTTTCAAGTGTGACTGATCTACCCATGGAGCTGATCTCAGTCTCCAGCCCCACCAGAGGTTAACTGATATCACAGTTCCCAAAGTCTCCATCCTAAATCAAACTTTGATCTTTCTTAATCTTAGGCTAGTCCTTACCCTAAGACTCTCTGGTATGGCCAGTCTCCACCATAAGTCATACTGTTAAGACTGTCTGGTGACCCAAGGCCCACGGACAAGGACATGTCTTTCAGGCTTGGCATTTCAAGGGCTTAGAAATCACTTCTGAGAGGACAAAGACAAAGGCTAGATGTGTTTATGGGCCAGGTTAAATTCTTTATCACGCATATGAATGTACTATATTTTCTTTGGTTCATTCTCCTCTTGATGGATATTTGGGTTACATGTGATATATATAAAATAGTACCTATTTATTTAATGAATGAATGCTTTATGTAATTCTGTGTGCTAAGTACTGTGTAGCTTCTTTTCAAATATTAACTAATTTCCAGAAGAATCCTATATGAGATAAATACTATTATTCTCATTATACAGTTGAAAATAGGACACTGAAAGGTCACATAACCGCTAGATGGACTAGCTGGGATATAAACTTAGACAGTCAGAATACTCCCTCATAACCACTATGATATGCTGTCTAAGAAACAATACAGCAAAAAAATATATATTTATGCACATCCTTTGTATATATATCCGAGAGTCTATAAGATTTATACCTAATAGTCAAATTGTTGCACTCTTGATGAAAGTGAAAGAGGAGAGTGAAAAAGTTGGCTTAAAGCTCAACATTCAGGAAATGAAGATCATGGCATCCGGTCCCATCATTTCATGGGAAAGAGATGGGGAAACAGTGTCAAACTTTTAGTTTTCTGGGCTCCAAAATTAATTCACATGGTGACTGCAGCCATGAAATTAAAAGACACTTCTTCCTTAGAAGGAAAGTTATGACCAACCTAGATAGCATATTCAAAAGCAGAGACATTACTTTGCCAACAAAGGTCCATCTAGTCAAGGCTATGGTTTTTCCAGTGGTCATGTATGGATGTGAGAGTTGGACTGTGAAGGAAGCTGAGCCCTGAAGAATTGATGCTTTTGAACTGTGGTATTGGGGAAGACTCTTGAAAGTCCCTTGGACTGCAAGGAGGTCCAACCAGTCCATTCTGAAGGAGATCAGCCCTGCGATTTCTTTGGAAGGAATGATGCTAAAACTGAAACTCCAGTACTTTGACCACCTCATGCGAAGAGTTGACTCCTTGGAAAAGACTCTCATACTGGGAGGGATTGGGGGCAGGAGGAGAAGGGGACGACAGAGGATGAGATGTCTGGATGGCATCACCAACTCGATGGGCGTGAGTCTGAGTGAACTCTGGGAGTTGTTGATAGACAGGGAGGCCTGGCATGCTGCGATTCATGGGATTGCAAAGAGTTGGACACCACTGAGCAACTGAACTGAACTGAACTGAGGCATATGCATCTTCAACTTTATTAGACATGGCCAAATTATTATCCAAACTGGTATTATTATTATTTTTATTTTTACTTTACAATATTGTATTGGTTTTGCCAAACTGATATTTTTAAAATAATTTGTAAGATATTTTTTATATCTTTCCTAGTCTATGGCTTTTTACTTTCTTTTTTTGCCCAGATGTTTATCATTTAAAAATATTTTTTTCAACATTTTCTCTACGATTTAGCCTTTTGTATCTTACTTAAGAAATATTTCTTTCCCCTGAACTCAAATATATATCCTCATATATTCTAGAAGCTTTGTCTTTCATATTTATACTTTCATCTACCTGGGATTGATTCTGTATATGGTATAAATGAATTGTCTCAAAACCAGTTGTTCAGTGATCCATTCTTTCTCCACTGGTCTGTAATACCACCTCTGTCATAATCATTTTCACATACTTATGGGTTTTATATTAAGAGACACCCTGCTGGCTCAGAGAGTAAAGCATCTGCCTATAATGTCAGAGACCCAGGTTCAATCCCTGGGTTGGGAAGATCTCTTGGAGAAGGAAATGGAAATCCACTCCAGTATTCTTGCCTGGAAAATCCCATGGACAGAGGAATCTGGCCGGCTATAGTCCATGGGTCACAAAGAGTCAGACACGACTGAACGACTTCACTTTCACTTTCATCGGTCTTATATTAGTTTGCTATCACTGCTATAATAAATCACCATAAACTTATTAGCTTAAAACAATGCAGGTCTGTTGTCTCAAGTCCTGGGTGTCTGAAGCCTAAAATGAACAGGCTAGGCTCCTTCTATCTTGGGGCTGTAGGCGAGAATCTATTTCTTGTCTTTTCCAGCTTATAAAAGCCCCCTGCATTCCTTGACTTGTGACCCCCTTTTAGCAGCAGTATGATTCTGACCTCTGGTTCCATCTGTAAATCTTCACTGACTTTGACCTTTCTGCTTCCTCTTTTAAGATACCTTTTTGATGACATTGCATCCACTGGGATAATCTAGGATAATTTCTCCATCTCATAATCTTTAATTTAATCACATCTTCAGAGATCCTCTTGCTGTGTAAGAGAACATATCCACAGGTTCCAGGGATTAGGATGTGGATATCTGTGATGGGAGGATTATTCAGTCTACCACGGTCTTCCTGGGCTTTCCATCATTCTTAATGTTTTTAATCCATCCCTTTTTAGTATACTCATTTTAACTATCTGAATAAGGTTTAGTGGGAATCTATTCCTTCTATTTGTTATGTCTGTTAATTCTCACTTAGGATAAGATGCATTCCTTCATTTGTTGTTTTAGATTATAAGCTCATCATAAGGGAACTCTTTTTGGTAATTTCATATAGCCTGTATTGAGATCATATTGTCCTAGAAAGTTTTAGCGGTTGCTTCCATAGAATTTCCCAGGGTACTACTGATCTAGGTGGGGCCAGTGGTAAAGAATCAGTCTGCCAGTGCAGAAGACACAAGAGACGTGGGTTTGATCCCTGTGTTAGGAAGATCCCCTGGAGTAGGAAGTGGCAACCCACTCCAGTATTCTTGCCTGGAGAATTCCATGGACAGAGAAGCCTAGCAGGTTAATCTTTGGGGCCACAAAGAGTCAGACACAGCTGAACTATTGAGCAGGCACACTGGCACAGAGCCATTTTTCATGACGTTTTAATGGTTAGTGAGTGAAGTTGCTCAGTCAGAGTTTCTCAAATCATATAATAGTGTAATTTCAGATTTCCAGTCTATGTGAGAGAAGGCCACTGGTTATAAATACAAAAGAATATACATCCTTGCAGATGCATTCTTTACCACTGAGCCATCATGGACACCTACACAGGGCTTTAGATAAAACCATTTAACGTTTTCTCTCTTGTAGTCACTGGATTTTCCCCCTTGATCACCTTTTCACTAAAGTATACTCCTTTAAGGATCCAGATATTATTAGAGAATATCTCATTCTCTACTCCCTGCCTGTTTGAATCCTAAGGCCTCTCCTTTCCCTACATGGGCATTAAAACTCTAGCCCCTAGATTCATGAGTTAGACAAACTCCTTAGAGCTTCTGTAGCATTAACTCCTGTGCTTATTGCTCTGGTTTTCAGTTCCTGATTTAGTTTGTGCTTACTTTTATGGTAAAATTTCCAGAGTCTTCCCAGCTTGTTTTTCCCTTAGCATTTCTTTGTGGTCACTTCTGTTGTGGAGGGGTCTCATCCATCACCTCCTGAGGTTATTTGTAGCCTGTATACCTTAAGTAGTCAGTAGCTGGTTTGGGAGTGGGGGATTACTAAGCTTTGCTTAGGGATATTTTCAGCTTGGTCACAATTCTGAGTTTTCATGTTGTATTATTAGCACTAATACCTCTGCTTCATTAAAATATTTATCTTATCTCTGAGATAGTCTTAATACCATGATAGAAAAGATAATAAATTATCAATATCTTTTTTTCTCTAAGACCAGTTAAATTTATTAGATGTTAGATATTTTTAAAAACTTTATGTTACCTTAATTTTCAACTCAAGAATTCTAATCCTCATTTTTCTATTCTCTTCCTAGAATGTGTGCAGTGTTTGGTGGAATCTACTGTCTTCGCCATTCAGTACAGTGCCTTGTTGTGGACAAAGAATCTGGAAAGTAAGGATGATATAAGTTACCTTCCTATATTTACACCCTCAAGCACAAGTGAAAAATGCTAAAGCTGATTTTTAAAAAAATGATTCTTCAAAGATCCTCCTTGGTATTAATAACATATCAACCTTGATTAAAAGTAATTTGTGTTTAGGTCCTCCAGAACAAGGAAAGTGAGTTCAGAATATAGAAACTAAATTAATTTCCCTGCAATATGACTATAGCTCCTGATCATCCAAGCTCAGAAGACAAATCATTTCAGCTGCCGGGTGTGGGTGATGAGTGATGTTAGTTTTCCTTGTGGCCTTACCTCCTCTAATTGATTTTCATCAGATGACAACAGAGCCCTCTGTTATTGCATTTTTAAAAATGGATCTCACCTAAAGACTCATCGGATTAATCTCTGCTGATAATGCATGTCACTCCAAGAGAAAAGACTTTAATGATTTTTAGGTAGATTGTTGTCATAAACTATGCTGCCCTGTTATCTGAGGATGAATTCCTTTACAACCGTATCAGGCCTGCAGGCTGGTTTAGGACTGAAATAAGAAAGTACCTAGTTTTAAAGAAAGCTGAACATGATCTCTTTATCTGTTCATTTTTATATTTAGGTTTTATTTTTCTAGGATTTATTANTTTTAATGGTTAGTGAGTGAAGTTGCTCAGTCAGAGTTTCTCAAATCATATAATAGTGTAATTTCAGATTTCCAGTCTATGTGAGAGAAGGCCACTGGTTATAAATACAAAAGAATATACATCCTTGCAGATGCATTCTTTACCACTGAGCCATCATGGACACCTACACAGGGCTTTAGATAAAACCATTTAACGTTTTCTCTCTTGTAGTCACTGGATTTTCCCCCTTGATCACCTTTTCACTAAAGTATACTCCTTTAAGGATCCAGATATTATTAGAGAATATCTCATTCTCTACTCCCTGCCTGTTTGAATCCTAAGGCCTCTCCTTTCCCTACATGGGCATTAAAACTCTAGCCCCTAGATTCATGAGTTAGACAAACTCCTTAGAGCTTCTGTAGCATTAACTCCTGTGCTTATTGCTCTGGTTTTCAGTTCCTGATTTAGTTTGTGCTTACTTTTATGGTAAAATTTCCAGAGTCTTCCCAGCTTGTTTTTCCCTTAGCATTTCTTTGTGGTCACTTCTGTTGTGGAGGGGTCTCATCCATCACCTCCTGAGGTTATTTGTAGCCTGTATACCTTAAGTAGTCAGTAGCTGGTTTGGGAGTGGGGGATTACTAAGCTTTGCTTAGGGATATTTTCAGCTTGGTCACAATTCTGAGTTTTCATGTTGTATTATTAGCACTAATACCTCTGCTTCATTAAAATATTTATCTTATCTCTGAGATAGTCTTAATACCATGATAGAAAAGATAATAAATTATCAATATCTTTTTTTCTCTAAGACCAGTTAAATTTATTAGATGTTAGATATTTTTAAAAACTTTATGTTACCTTAATTTTCAACTCAAGAATTCTAATCCTCATTTTTCTATTCTCTTCCTAGAATGTGTGCAGTGTTTGGTGGAATCTACTGTCTTCGCCATTCAGTACAGTGCCTTGTTGTGGACAAAGAATCTGGAAAGTAAGGATGATATAAGTTACCTTCCTATATTTACACCCTCAAGCACAAGTGAAAAATGCTAAAGCTGATTTTTAAAAAAATGATTCTTCAAAGATCCTCCTTGGTATTAATAACATATCAACCTTGATTAAAAGTAATTTGTGTTTAGGTCCTCCAGAACAAGGAAAGTGAGTTCAGAATATAGAAACTAAATTAATTTCCCTGCAATATGACTATAGCTCCTGATCATCCAAGCTCAGAAGACAAATCATTTCAGCTGCCGGGTGTGGGTGATGAGTGATGTTAGTTTTCCTTGTGGCCTTACCTCCTCTAATTGATTTTCATCAGATGACAACAGAGCCCTCTGTTATTGCATTTTTAAAAATGGATCTCACCTAAAGACTCATCGGATTAATCTCTGCTGATAATGCATGTCACTCCAAGAGAAAAGACTTTAATGATTTTTAGGTAGATTGTTGTCATAAACTATGCTGCCCTGTTATCTGAGGATGAATTCCTTTACAACCGTATCAGGCCTGCAGGCTGGTTTAGGACTGAAATAAGAAAGTACCTAGTTTTAAAGAAAGCTGAACATGATCTCTTTATCTGTTCATTTTTATATTTAGGTTTTATTTTTCTAGGATTTATTATTCAGTTACTAAAATGTGTTCTTGTCTACGTTACACTAAGTAGTATTTTTTTTATTTCTGGGCTTTACATTTAAACGTAAATGGGCTAACTCCATCAAATTTTAGGAGCTGTTTAAATTGCTATGTATTTTTCTTTTTTTAAGCATTTACTGATCCATATCTCTTGTGTGACTAGGGATATATAAAGAAGTAGTATTGTTCAAAATACCTTAATATCTGGACCTAGAACCTTAAAAATATAAAATTTAAGCTGTTTTTTCATTTTACAATAATTTTGTATAGTCTAAGTAGCATAAAATGTTAATTTCTTATAGGCCAGTTATAGTGCAATAACTAGTATTTTGAGATATGGTGAACAAATTCAACTAGAATATGTAATATTTAGACAAGGAAAGTAATTAGTATACAATAAAATAGACACATGGTTTAAAAGCATATAATTATCATTAGCACTTTAACAGAAAGGTACTACATAAGTAAAACATTAATAATCTACAGTGAAAATCTACCCCACAGGCCCAAGATATATTGATACATGAGGGCTCTCTGGAGTTTCATGAAGGAATAGTTGTCTTTATGATTCTTAGAGTCATTTTCCCTTATGCATTTATTTTGAAGCATGAGTATGTATCCATGATGGAAAGCTAGATAATGAATTGCTTGTTTGGTGCTTATTTACTTAGATCCTTTTACCTTTTGGAGGCCTCATTCCAGTCCTACAGGTTACTGTTAATGACATGAAGAATTTGCATGGCTCGTGTTTGTTTTTTTGTTTTTCTTAAAGGATCTGTTAGTACAGTAAAAAGCATCTGTTTCACTAAAGGCTGCATTTACCTTAACTTTGACTTAGTTTTTATTACAAACTCTAAATAGAGGAACTCTTTGTGGTCTGCTGCAGATTTCGGACTGCAACAGATAGCTGAGGGCTCAGGCTCTAAAGACCAAAGTTTGGTAGTTTTCAAATTTTAATGTGTCTGTAAATCACTAGGTAATAGGTAAACTTGTAAAACAAAATGCCCGTTTCTGTGCCTCATGCTGGCAGAGTGAAATTGGATAATGTGCTTAGAGTGGAGCCAGGAAATCTGCAGTTTTAAGGAACACCTCCAGCTGAATATTATGTAGGTACTCCTTAGATGAAACTGAGAAACACTGATCTGTAAGGTAAAGTTCAAGATTTAGCCACTGGTACTATGTTCCATGATGGACTAGGCACTCTAGGTCTTAATTCATTTCTTTTGTATCTTTGTAGAAAGACTTTAAACATAATAATTATTCTTTAACAATTCTTAAGGCATGCAATTGCTGGGAGCCTGCTTGAGGAACCCCGCCCGTGGCAAAGGTAATGAGGAAGGAAGCCTGACAAAACGCAAAGGCTCCAGAGGTTCCCCCTGGAATTTCCTGAGCATCCACCCCCAAAAACCAGAATCTGCCTGCTTTACTGTGTTATGCTTTCCACCTACTCTTCTGACATTAACAGGGGCCTATCCCCTCACCACCTTTTTCTGGAAAAATTTATTTCAGAGCTTTTAGATAATAAGTCTCCTGGGCATAATAGAGTGTTCCAATCCAAACCCCTCTGATGGCTTTCTAACTTGCCTGACAGGTCTTTCCCGGATTTTTACAACTGCGCATGTGATTGTTTACAGCCTCCCAACCTCGAGAGGCACAAAAAGCTTAAAATATTCTAGGAAAAATCATTGGAATAAAACTGATTAAGCGTTTCATCATTGAGCCAATACTTGCTGTCAAGTTTCCATATCCTTTATTTGTTGTGTACCCGGGAGTGCGTTAATTAATATAGTTGGTATATAGAAAAAACAAGTAGCAACATAGATCTTTGAGTTAAGTACCTTCTTTCTTATAACCCACTGCGCCTTTGTTCTATAGGGATGTAACTTTAGTGCTTTGAGGGTGATGCAGATTAAAGAAAAACACTTCAGGGGAAATGAGATTAACATTCATTAAGGAAGAGAGCCATAAAGTGTTAGCAGGCCTCTTGCCCAGAAGATAATGTAAATCACCTGAGATCTTTTGTATACAAAAAGATATACAAAAAGGGTCAGGACTGCTGCCCCTGCATGACTCTGTATCTTCCATTATGTAAAATTTAGGGTATATAAACACCTTTTAAATAATAAAGTTATAGGGTTTTTGCACAAGCTTGGCCTCCCTCCTGTCGACTCTTTCTTTCTCTTGCTCCCTCTCCCTCCCTCTTCTTTTCAGGCTTGATCCCTTGGAACTCGGAGGCTTTTTGCTGGGGCTTCTGAGACCCACTCCAGAGGGAGCCCAAGCCGGGGCACCCTCTGCTATTCAAGCAGGCACCTGTGGCCCAACGTAGACGANTTGGCCTCCCTCCTGTCGACTCTTTCTTTCTCTTGCTCCCTCTCCCTCCCTCTTCTTTTCAGGCTTGATCCCTTGGAACTCGGAGGCTTTTTGCTGGGGCTTCTGAGACCCACTCCAGAGGGAGCCCAAGCCGGGGCACCCTCTGCTATTCAAGCAGGCACCTGTGGCCCAACGTAGACGATGCAAGTTCCTTGTCTGGAACTTTATTGGTTTTCCACGTAAACCAAGTTATTCAGCCTCTTTTCTCCACTAATAATTTTCCTACTACACTATTCTTTCCTAATCTCTCTTTATATTTCTAAATAAGTAAATTTTTCCCAAATGCTGACTCCATCCCCGCTTCGAATTCCCTGGATCCACTGGGGCTGGACCCCGGCATGCAATGGTCAGGTAACCCTGGAGTAAAAGGAGACCTGGAATTCTGTCACTGCCATGAGGGACAGTGGGCAAGTCACTTGTCTCTGGGCCAGTTCCTTTGGCTATGAGTTAGATGGACTCTGTGGTAGTTTTTGGGTCTCCTCCCAAATATGACATGCTTTAGTTGAGTTACTGAAAGTACTTAGAAAGTACTTAGTTTTTCCTTAGTACTTAGAAATAAATTATCTTAAAATGTTTTATATGCCCAAATATAGTCCATTCTCACATATTGGGTAATCTTCAGTCCAGTGAAAACTTTAAAAAAAATGTTAGAACAGGTTGTATGTGTCTAATGAATAAATGAAATCGCAAAATGGCTACTTATACTGTTTATTATTACTTTACTAGAATGTCAGTTTTCCAATGACTATCTTTTTATTGTCCATCTTGGGGTGTTTAAGGTATAGCCATTTTGTATTCTGTGTATGATTCTCATATTGGAAAATTTATTCCAAGACATAAATATTTATTTCATTAATAGTGGGACAGTTAAAAACTTGACCTGCATTTATAATATTCATGATATGTACAGTCTTCTCACTATACTAAATTGTATAAGTGATCTTTAAAAAGTTTCTTTTTAAGAGACAACCAGTACTTCAAAATTGTAAATTCATATCTTCGGTAAAAATCCATTGTATCAAGTCAAAGAATCTCTATAAGCATCTAAAGCAAGTATTGACTGAAGTTGACTCAGGCTAATTTGTCTTTCCCAAACACTATTACTTTGTCATTCAAAATCAAATAATTGAGAGACCTACCAGTAATAGATATTTTGTCAGGATTTGAATATAAATGAGGGATAGTTTTTTGAGGGAAAAACCTTGAGTTTATATTTGGGCATATCCAGCATACATTTCTTTTTAAGCAATCCAGGTTGACTCAAACAGTTGTTTATTCTGAATTTTATAGGCTTATTAATCAAGGAATTTGCAAATGTTTGCATTTGTCTCCTTATGGTTTTAGATTGTCTTGTCTCCCCTATTTTCCTGTATGGAACACTTGACATCCTCTT
>SJYA01003247.1:141834-167077 GCA_006410615.1 Neotragus moschatus | reverse complement strand
CTTTTCCCCTCCCTCTACTTAGATCTGTTTAAAAAAAAAAAAAGCCTAACAAAGAAAAACCTTCTGTGTTCTAAACAAAGAAAAACCTTCTATGTTCCTAAACATTAGAAAAGCTTATAGCATAATAGTTGTCCTAACTTTCCTCTTACTATTAGTAGCATTCAAAATAAATACTTAAGTTTTAGTCTACACTTAATAGTTTAAAATGATTCAAAATAGCAACAAGAATATATATTCTGCAGTTTAGTTTAAGTTTTGTGTCAAAAATGTGTACTTGTGGGAAATTTTAAACTCTTTTCACAAATTAGTTTTAGATTCAGGATTGGTAGCTAGCTGATTATGTTCGTTTTCTTTATTATGTAATCATCAATGATAACTTTTTTCTGTGCTTATCTTCTTTGTAGATGTAAAGCAATCATAGATCAGTATGGTCAGAGAATAATCTCTAAGCATTTCCTTGTGGAAGACAGTTATTTGTCTGAGAACACATGCTCACATGTGCAATACAGGTAAGGCACCCCTCCAGTCACTCTGCAAGGAAAGGTGAAACTTAGGGAAATTCATCTGTGTGGTTACATTGACAATTCTGTTCTGTTTGAACAGAACCATTCTTCAAGTAAGATGCAAATGTATACCAAACCAAAGATATATTCAGTGTGTTACCACTGTTTTCTTATAAGGTCTGGTTTGAGGGGAACCTAGCCTAATGTTGACTCCATTGCATCAGCTGGGGTCTGTCTGCAGGTCACGCATCCTCCTTTCCTGAGCCAAGAAAAGATTAAAGCAGAACTTGAGTTGGTTTGGGGAGGTGACACTTTTATCATGACTTAAATCTTTCAAACATACCTTATGGTGGTCATACAGCTTTATATATGAGATTTATCCATGGAATCTGAGTCATTGATTAACTTTTCTGCATTACAGGCAGATCTCCAGGGCAGTCCTGATAACAGATAGATCTGTTCTCAAAACAGATTCAGATCAACAGGTAATTCTAGTCCTGTACTTGTTGGTAACATGTTGCTAACTTAATCTACATGGTAATATGTTGTAAATTAATATAGGTGAAATAAAATATATTAAAAAATATGTGCTAATAATACATTTAATGCATTTTAAAAATACATAATGGCAATTATGTAATAATTTTGGTTTCTTAAAGATTTCCTTCCAGTGGAACAACTAATTGCATCTTATGTAACAGATTTATTCTAGGAATATTGAAATCATCCTAGTTTTTTTTTTTTTACAACTATGAAATTGAAATTATATTATTATGGGAAGAAAAGCATTTAGAAACATTTAAAAATCTTGGATGAGATGAGGATGATATGGTTAGATAGCATCACTGACTCAGTGAACAGGAATTTGACCAAACTCTGGGAGATAATGAAGGACAGGGAAGCCTAGCATGCTGCAGTCCATGGGGTTGCAAAGAGTTGTACATGACTTAACAACTGAACAACAACAACAAAAATCTTGAAGGAAAAGGCTTAATGATAACCAGTCCTATAGCAGTGGTGATAAGTTCACTGTTAGGGGCCTAGTGTGAATGAGCATCAGCATGCATTTTCACTTCAGGCTTTCCTCATCACCGTGGTTCATTTTGGTACCCTCTTCCTCCTCATAACCACTGGTTCCATCAGCGGAATCTTTATACCTGTGTTTTTTCCTTAATCTGAACACGTAAATTCCAAAAGAATGCCCCCTTCTCCTTCTGACAACAGTTTACAGGACTGATAGAATCAGTTTACTCAGTAAGCGTGAATGTTAGATCTAGCTTGTATGCTACTGCTTAAGATAGGTTCTGAAATTTCCTTAAGTTGGAAACTTTCTATTTTATTAAACAAATATGTTAGTTTTAAGTGTGAGTGCAAATTCTTTCATTTAATCATTCAACAGAGAGTGAATACCTTTCATATGTCAGCCAGTGTGCTAGATTCTGAGGAGACAGTGCTGACCATGATAGCATCTGTCCCCTCATAGCTTGCAGTCTATAGGATAGAGATTGTCTTTTGTTGTTAAGTCGCTAAGTCATGTTTGAGTCTTTTTCGACCCCGTGGACTATATCCCACCAGGTTCCTCTGTCCATGGGATTCTCCAGGCAAGACTACTGCAGTGGGTTGCCATGCCCTCCTCCAGGGTATCTTCCTGACCCAAAGATCCCTGTGTCTCCTGCTTGGCAAGCAGATTCATTACCACTGATTACTCCTTAAGAATAAGGGTGTAGATCCCTCAGGAGAAATGAGACAGGCTGAGATGTGAGACCCTTTGCTACAGTGCTTGCACCTGGACACACCTCTTGTTGATCAGCGCAAATTGTTATCAGTGGGGGAAACTAAATTAAGCACCTGCTCTCTGTGTATTATTTCTTAAAACTGCAAGTAAATCTACAGTGATCTCAGTGAAAATGTCAATTAAAACCAAAACATCAAAAGAAAACAAAACAAAAAATATACTTCAGATGCTGTCTTTTCTGCTTAAAATCCTTTTGTGATTTCCTATTATGCCCAGAATAAAATTCAGATTTCTCTCTTAAAAAAAAAAAAAAAAGAGAGAGAGACTATGTGGGACTAAACTCTGTTCATACACAGTTCAGTTCAGTTCAGTCGCAGCACGCCAGGCCTCCCTGTCCATCACCAACTCCCAGAGTTCACTCAGACTCACGTCCATCGAGTTAGTGATGCCATGCAGCCATCTCATCCTCTGTCGTCCCCTTCTCCTCCTGCCCCCAGTCCCTCCCAGTATCAGAGTCTTTTCCAGTGAGTCAACTCTTTGAGGTGGCCAAAGTACTGGAGCTTCAGCTTTAGCATCATTCCTTCCAAAGAAATCCCAGGGCCTGTCTCCTTCAGAATGGACTGGTTGGATCTCCTTGCAGTCCAAGGGACTCTCAAGAGTCTTCTCCAACACCACAATTCAAAAGCATCAATTCTTTGGGCTCAGCCTTCTTCACAGTTCAAGAAAACACCTAAGCCACTTTTCTGGCCACGTCTCATGCATTGCAGGTGGATTCATTACCATCGAGCCACCAGGGAAGCCTGCGGATACAGATACAGACAGATAAATAGGAAGGACAGTTCAGCATGGCAAGTGTGAACAAGAAGTTGTAAAATTGTAGCACTCATCATACTGTCCTATAATTGCCAGTTTACTTGTCTGTCTCCCAGTAAACCATAAGCTTTGTGAATGGATTGAAGAGCGACAGAGGCAGAAAAGTGAAGAGAGCAAACAAAGACACTTCTGAAGAAGCTAAGCTGGAAAGAGCAAGAGAGAGGACAGTGATCTCTGCTGAGGGATGTGGAAGTGAAAAGAGCATTTCTTTGAAGTGTTACAGTGTATTTCAGCTGATGAGAATGGGGTCAGCAGAGGAGAGGTTGAAGATTCCCAGAAGAAAAGGAAGATAACTGATGCAGCAAGGTCCAGATAAAGGCAAGGGGGGATGGGATTCAGAGAATAGGTGAGAAACGTTGTCCTTAGATGGGATATGTGACACTTTGAAATAAGAGGGTGAATGCATGAACACCTTGAACTGCATGCACAAATGCTGGTAATTCATTTTTCATTTTTCTTCTGTTACAAATATTTTCTGATTTTCATTTTTATGGCTTCTTAGATACACCCATTATTTAAAAATGGACATTTAATTTCCAAATACGTGTTTTTTAAATTTTACATATTTATTCATTTATTTTTCCCTGTGCTGGGTCTTTGTTGCTGCATGTGGTCTTTCTCTAGTTGCAGTGAGTGAGAGCTACTCTCTAGTTTTGGTGCATGGGTTTCTCATTCCTGTGGCTTCTTTTGTTGTGGGCCACGGGCTCTAGGGTACAGGCTCAATAGTTATGGTGCATGGGCTTAATTATACCACAGCATGTGGAATCTTCCCAGACCAGGGATCGAACCTGTGTCCCCTGCATTGGCAGATGGATTCTTAACCACTGGACCACCAGGGAGGTCCTACATGGGTTTTTTTAAGTATCTTTAATATTAATTTCTCATTTATTCTCTGCTTTATATCTGCTTTATTCTCTGCAATCACCATGTGTGTTTTTTCAGTCTTTTAACTTCATTGAGGCTTTCAATGGCTAAGTCAAAGATCTCTCTTGGTAAATGTCTCATTGTGCTTAAAAATATGTGGCTTATTTCCAAATATCTTTTGATATTGATTTCTGGCCTGTTTTCACAGTGATAAGAGAACAGACTCTGTGCAATTTTAATACCTTTAGACTATAAAATTTTTGCACCTTGTTTCATGTCCCTGGGTATGTTCCAGTGTCTCCTAGTTTATAGTCTGAGGGAACTTGAATAGAATTCGTATCTTGCTGTTGTGTGAAAATGGTATAAATCTTAATTATGGTGAATTAGTTCATGGTGCTTTTCCTTCTATATTTCTGTATATTCATTTTCTTAATTTTTAAGAGTTTGATATTGAAACTCCAACCAAAAATCTTAATTTATCTACTTAAATATTTGTAATATAAAGTAGAACTGTATGTAACTTTGTATTTTCCATATCTCCTATAAATGTATTATCATTCTTTCATAATTTAAAAAATAAAGAGAAAATATCAAACTAACAGAATAAAAATTTTTTAAAAAGGGGAAAAAAAGAGTGAATCTGGGAATATTTGTAAATTTGGGAGTTCCCATCCAGTGGGTCTGTTTTCTTTTAAAAATTGCAAGGTGAGGTCATCTCCTGAGAATGGGGGTGTAAGTGTGAGAATGGGTCAGAGCTCAAGGAAAGGAGTAAAATAATCACTGTGGAAAGTGACCTGTCTCATGGTCAGATGACTGGGCAGTGTTGAGGGGTCCAGCTGAGTCTGGAGGTCATGGGTTTACAGTAACATTAATCTGCTCTGATCCTTTCAGCTCTTTAATTCTTTTACCCCCACCCAGCCTGCTCATTGACATGTTAAGAGAGACCTACAGTTCCTTGTTCCCTCTGTTTCCTCCCAGATTACCAGCTCCCTTCTGCCCTCTTCCTTTTCCATGTCCTAGACCACATTGTATATCTTACGAAATGCTCTTCCTTCAAAACCTTCAATTCCCATGTATTGTTCTTCTGTACCCACAGAGGAAAGTCCCATCCCTGGATGAAGCTCAGATCTACACTTGGAACACTAAGGGCTGATTGGGAAAACTATACAACCAGATAGCCTGGCACTACCACAGTGTTGGTGGCACCAAACTCATCTAGCAGAACCCTGAGTACCTACCAACAGTTGGCTCCTCACTGTCCTCACACGGCTCCCTCTCCCCTAAGAGCTAGTCTTAAGTTTTCACTATTTTTACCCACCCTTAGCCCTCTAACTTCTCCCCCATCACTTTGCTGAGAAAAGTAAGGACACCTCCAAAGCACAGTGGCCCTTGATCTCCTGCCTCACTACCCACAACTTACATACACAAGCATAGAGACTAATGAGGGAGCTCCCCTCCTTATCCAAGGCCAATCCCTTTTACAAGCACCCTTGACATACACATGTGCCAACACCACTCTGTATGCCTGCTGTCTCCCCTACATCTTCAGCCTCTCCCTACTATTGCCACCTTCCCCTCAACCTGTACACATGTGTTAGCATTTTCTGTTCCAAAAATTAAAAAAAAAAAACAGAAAAATGTTCTTTGTGTCTGTACCTATTTGTAGCTAATATTCAATCTCTCCCCTGCCCTTGTCAATATTTTTGAGATGGTATCTCTGCTTGCTGCCTTCAGCTCCTTACCTCTCATTATTTCTAGACCAACCTGGCTTCTACTATCAAATTCCTACTATAGCTTCTCTTTGTAAGTTTATTAATAACTTCATACTAGTCAGGACCCCAGGACATTTTTGGTTTTTGTTTCCTAAGTATTTTCTGGTATGTTTGACAGTGTTGACAGTTCCCTTTCTCTTGAAACTACTCCTTTGGCTATCATTGACACTTGGTTCTCCTGATTCTCCTCATAACTCTCTGGCTATTTCCTCTTGACTTCCTCTGTGGGCTCTATCCTCCGCTTAAATATCAGGCCACCTCAGGGTTCTGAGTACAGTCTACCATACCTCTTATTCTGCATGCTTGCCACTTGACTTCATGTACTTTTATGATTTCCAACTCTGCATAGCCTTCCATGTCTATATCTCCTGGGACTGTTAGCCCAAAGGCCAAATTTCCTACTGGACATCTATCCCAAAGACCCCTCAAACTGGACATACTCAGCTGAACTCACCATCTTCCTTCTCAAAACTGCTCATCCAGTGCTTCCTAGTTCCATGAAAGCTCTGACGTCCTTCCAACACCTGCTCCCATCTCAGACATGTCGTGAGCCTCCAGGTCCTTGTCAGTATACTTCCTAGAAGTTGCACCAATCTGCTTTCCTCTCAATCCTTCTTCCCACTGCTCTGGTTTCAGAGCTCATCACCTCTTCCTTCTAACTGATTGTCCTGCCTCTCATCTTGTCTCCTTTAAATCTGTTTTCTTACATAGCCATCAGAGAGATCAGTCTAAAATGTATATCTGGTCTGCCGTTTTTTGTTTCCTATGTGTTTTCTTTTTTCTCTTTTGAATTTTTGAAGCATAAATAAATTGATGAGACTTAGAGGAAAGAGTGGTGTGATCACTCATCTGGAGCCAGATATCCTAGAATATGAAGTCAAGTAGGCCTAGGTAGCGTCACTACAAACAAAGCTAATGGAGGTGATGGAATTCCAGTTGAACTATTTCAAAGCCTGAAAGATAATGCTGTGAAAGTGCTAGACTCAATATGCCAGCAAAATCAGAAAACTCAGCAGTGGTCACAGGACTGGAAAAGGTCAGTTTTCATTCTAATCCCAAAGAAAGGCAATCCCAAAGAATGTTCAAACTACTGCACGATTGCACTCATCTCACACACTAGCAAAGTAATGCTGAAAATTCTCCAAGCCAAGCTTCAACAGTACGTGAACCATGAACTTCCAAATGTTCAAGCTAGTTTTAGAAAAGGCAGAGGAACCAGAGATCAAATTGCCAACGTCCGTTAGATCATCGAAAAAGCAAGAGAATTCCAGAAAAACATCTATTTCTGCTTTATTGACTATGCCAAAGCCTTTGACTGTGGATCACAACAAACACTGGAAAAGTCTTCAAGAGATGGGAATACCAGACCACCTTACCTGCCTCCTGACAAATCTGTATGCAGGTCAAGCAACAGTTAGAAGCGGTCGTGGAACAACAGACTGTTTCCAAAATGGCAAAGGAGTACTTCAGGGCTGTATATTGTCACCCTGCTTATTTATTTAACTTAGGGCTGTATATTGTCACCCTGCTTATTTATTTAACTNTTCAGCCTCTCCCTACTATTGCCACCTTCCCCTCAACCTGTACACATGTGTTAGCATTTTCTGTTCCAAAAATTAAAAAAAAAAAACAGAAAAATGTTCTTTGTGTCTGTACCTATTTGTAGCTAATATTCAATCTCTCCCCTGCCCTTGTCAATATTTTTGAGATGGTATCTCTGCTTGCTGCCTTCAGCTCCTTACCTCTCATTATTTCTAGACCAACCTGGCTTCTACTATCAAATTCCTACTATAGCTTCTCTTTGTAAGTTTATTAATAACTTCATACTAGTCAGGACCCCAGGACATTTTTGGTTTTTGTTTCCTAAGTATTTTCTGGTATGTTTGACAGTGTTGACAGTTCCCTTTCTCTTGAAACTACTCCTTTGGCTATCATTGACACTTGGTTCTCCTGATTCTCCTCATAACTCTCTGGCTATTTCCTCTTGACTTCCTCTGTGGGCTCTATCCTCCGCTTAAATATCAGGCCACCTCAGGGTTCTGAGTACAGTCTACCATACCTCTTATTCTGCATGCTTGCCACTTGACTTCATGTACTTTTATGATTTCCAACTCTGCATAGCCTTCCATGTCTATATCTCCTGGGACTGTTAGCCCAAAGGCCAAATTTCCTACTGGACATCTATCCCAAAGACCCCTCAAACTGGACATACTCAGCTGAACTCACCATCTTCCTTCTCAAAACTGCTCATCCAGTGCTTCCTAGTTCCATGAAAGCTCTGACGTCCTTCCAACACCTGCTCCCATCTCAGACATGTCGTGAGCCTCCAGGTCCTTGTCAGTATACTTCCTAGAAGTTGCACCAATCTGCTTTCCTCTCAATCCTTCTTCCCACTGCTCTGGTTTCAGAGCTCATCACCTCTTCCTTCTAACTGATTGTCCTGCCTCTCATCTTGTCTCCTTTAAATCTGTTTTCTTACATAGCCATCAGAGAGATCAGTCTAAAATGTATATCTGGTCTGCCGTTTTTTGTTTCCTATGTGTTTTCTTTTTTCTCTTTTGAATTTTTGAAGCATAAATAAATTGATGAGACTTAGAGGAAAGAGTGGTGTGATCACTCATCTGGAGCCAGATATCCTAGAATATGAAGTCAAGTAGGCCTAGGTAGCGTCACTACAAACAAAGCTAATGGAGGTGATGGAATTCCAGTTGAACTATTTCAAAGCCTGAAAGATAATGCTGTGAAAGTGCTAGACTCAATATGCCAGCAAAATCAGAAAACTCAGCAGTGGTCACAGGACTGGAAAAGGTCAGTTTTCATTCTAATCCCAAAGAAAGGCAATCCCAAAGAATGTTCAAACTACTGCACGATTGCACTCATCTCACACACTAGCAAAGTAATGCTGAAAATTCTCCAAGCCAAGCTTCAACAGTACGTGAACCATGAACTTCCAAATGTTCAAGCTAGTTTTAGAAAAGGCAGAGGAACCAGAGATCAAATTGCCAACGTCCGTTAGATCATCGAAAAAGCAAGAGAATTCCAGAAAAACATCTATTTCTGCTTTATTGACTATGCCAAAGCCTTTGACTGTGGATCACAACAAACACTGGAAAAGTCTTCAAGAGATGGGAATACCAGACCACCTTACCTGCCTCCTGACAAATCTGTATGCAGGTCAAGCAACAGTTAGAAGCGGTCGTGGAACAACAGACTGTTTCCAAAATGGCAAAGGAGTACTTCAGGGCTGTATATTGTCACCCTGCTTATTTATTTAACTTAGGGCTGTATATTGTCACCCTGCTTATTTATTTAACTTATGTGCAGAGTACATCATGTTAAATGCCGGGCTGGATGAAGCACAAGTTGGAATCAAGATTGCCAGGAGAAATATCAATAACCTCAGATACGCAGACCACCCTTATGGCAGAAAGTAAAGAAGAACTAAAGAGCCTCTTGATGAAAGTGAAAGAGGAGAGTGAAAAACCTAGCTTAAAACTCAACATTCACAAAATGGATATCATGGCATCTGGTCCCATCACTTCATGACAAATAGATGGGGAAACAGTGGAAATGGCGACAGACTTTATTTTTTGGGCTCCAAAATCACTGAAGATGGTGATTGCTGCTGCTGCTGCTAAATCGCTTCAGTCATGTCTGACTCTGTGCGACCCCATAGACGGTAGCCCACCAGGCTCCCCCCTCCCTGGGATTCTCCAGGCAAGAACACTGGAGTGGGTTGCCATTTCCTTCTCCAGTGCATGAAAGTGAGAAGTGAAAGTGAAGTTGCTCAGTCATGTCCGACTCTCAGCGACCCCATGGACTGCAGCCTACCAGGCTCCTCTGCCCATGGGATTTTCCAGGCAAGAGTACTGGAGTGGGGTGCCATTGCCTTCTCCAGAAGATGGTGATTGCAGTTATGATATTAAAAGACGCTTGTTCCTTGGGAGAAAAGCTTTGACCAACCTAGACAACATATTAAAAAGGAGAGACATCACTTTACTGATAAAGTGATAAAGGTCCATATAGTAAAAGCTCTGGTTTTTCCAGTAGCCATGTATGGATGTGAGAGTTGGACTATAAAGAAAGCTGAGCACTGAAGAATTGATTTTTTTTTGAATTTTGGTATTGGAGAAGACTTGAGAGTCCCTTGGACTGCAAGGAGATCAAACTAGTCAATCCTGAAGGAAATCAGTCCTGAGTATTCATTGGAAGGACTGATGTTGAGGGTGAAACTCCAATACTTTGGCCACTTGATGTGAACAACTGACTTATTGGAAAAACCCTGATGCTGGGAAAGATAGAAGGCAGGAGAAGGGGATGACAGGATGAGATGGTTGGATGGCATCACCAACTCAATGGACATGAGTTTGAGCAAGCTCTCGAGTTGGTGATAGACAGGGAATCCTGACATGTTGCAGTCCTTAGGGTCGCAAAGAGTTGGACACGACTGAGTGACTGAACTGAACTGAGAGGAAAGAGTAGTTGTTGGTTTAGGTACATTTTAGGAAAGGGTTATTCAAGGATTGAAGGAATTACCTTTGATGGCTTTTATAATCTCTCTGTGATTTAAGATATTTACCTTTCCTAGAGTTGAGACAGAAGACACTGTGGTAGGGGATCACTGATTATACGTGATAGTTGTCAGAAACAAAAGAAGTACTTAGATGCTTGTCCAATCCCTAAGATACCTTTTCAGTTATATACACGTTTTTAGTCATAATTGTTTGATAATAATTATGCAACATTAGGGGCTTCCCACGTGGCACGGTGGTAAAGAATCCTCCTGCAATGCAGGAGATACAGGAGATGTGAGTTGGATCACTGGGTTGGGAAAATCCTGAAGGAGGAAATGGCAATGCATTCCAGTATTCTTACCTGGAAAATCCCAGGGACAGAAGAATCTGGTGGACTACAGTCCACAGAGTCTCAGAGTCGGGCATGACTGAGCACACATGCACACAACATTAGATCCATGTTTTACTGGCTCCTCTCTCTTTAATGCTTCAGTATGACATTTTTTTATCATAGCAGCAAAAGAAGTTGAGGAATATGGAGAACACAGTTTTTGAGACATTGTAAATCTCCAAATGTATATACAGATAGTGATAGTAAGAGGGTCGTGATTATCAAAAAAATTTTATTTTCAGAACTTAGAAGCATTTCCTCTGTTGGCTATCAATATGATGTTGCCAGTTAAAATCTAAACATAATGCTCACAGGTAAAATTACAAGTAAGGCTTTATTTTTTGGCAGTATTTCCTATACAAAACAATATATTTTCCTCAGATTGAAGATTAAATTGAGAATTGGTATTGAAGTTTTGGTTCTGTAGAGAAATGTTTACTTGACGGCTATTTAAAGTTTTTTAAATATAAAGCCGTACAGCATATTGGTGGTGCTTAGCACAGCATACTGCATATTAATAGAGTCCTTAAATTAATTTGAAGCCATTCATTTTGAATTATTTTGGTATTTGTTTAGCTGTACTTTGGTATATGTTGACATATGCTTTGCTTATTTTAGTATCTTTGCATTTTTTTTTAGGTAACATTTCAAATTTTTAGTACTCTGTAACTTCTATTTTTAGCCATTATGAATAATCAAAATTAATTTAATGTGCTGTGATTGAAACAATGAAGTACATGCAATTCAGAATAATGAATTGTCCCTTTATTGTGCCTTTTGTGGGGGGCACAATAAATTGTTTAAACCTTTGGAACCAATGAAGTAATTAATCACATCTTTTGCAAATATGTAGTAAGTGAAAGATTTAATAAATATTAAAGATAATTTGAAATATTTATTGTCCATGAATTTTAGGACTGTAATATATATCATGTATAAATATATCGATAATTTGACACATGTGCATGCTTTATGTTTCAAATTTTGTTCTAAAATTCAATCCCACCAGCTAAAGTTTTTCAAACATCTATGAGTGTTTGAAAAAAGACCCTCAGTTTACTCTAATGAGAAAAGAATAATGAGATCTAGCAGCTATGTCTGATATTTTGTTTGTGCTTTTTAGATTTCCATTTTGACAGTGCCAGCAGAGGAACCAGGAACTTTTGCTGTTCGAGTTATTGAGTTATGTTCATCAACAATGACATGCATGAAAGGCTCATGTAAGCACAATAGAGTCTCGTAGTTGTCTTCTGTGTTTGTTTAGAAAGTAAAGGGGGGCATCTATTCTTATGGTTGTCAGGATTGTATTAATAGAGTTTTGCTACATATATGTATTTTTTAATTCATAGTATTTGTTGACATCATGTAAGTCATACAATAAGTCATTTCATACCTTCCCCTTGCCTCTGAACATTTCTAAAACTAAATCTTCACATGCACCATTATTAAGCTATCTATCTGTTCTTCTACCTGTATGTATCAAAATTTCTGTCTCAACACTGTCAGTTATCATGCTGCCTACAATATATTTCTTAAAGATGTTTCAGTAAGTAAAATAAGCAAGTGTACATTGGCCATCACTATGCCTAGACCTAAACTGCGTATTCATAGGGATTATTAAGGAACAGTTGACATTCCCGATATGAAGTATTCATAATCTTACTGCACATCCAATGAAACAAGACAATATTAGCTGAGTGCAGTGTGCTCTGGTAGGCATACCAGGGTAGCTAAAGATGAATACAACATAGGCCCTGAATTTGTGGGACTCCCAGTCTAGTGGGACAGATATGACAAGTACTGAAGTAGCTGTAAGAGACAGATTATTAAAATATCACAAGAGAGGTACTGATAAATTAGACTCTAGATAGTCTTAGAAGGAGAACATAACAGTAGCATTAGCTACGATTATTTTAAATTCTGTAAACTTATATTGAGTTTTACTGCAGCTGTTAACATGAATTATGAAAAGCTGAAGACTAATCTGATTTGACTATGCTTAGAAGTGTAGGACTATTGCTTCCTAAAAGAATGTAAAAACATGGTCAAACAAAGAGAAGTGGTAGCGTGATGCCAACAGAGAGAGGCAAGCAAATTTACCCAATATTGCTATAATCCTAAACTTCCATTTGAAAAAGTAGCTCAAGTTTTTCTCCTTTTGTAGTGATATAGGTAAATATTTACCGTATTATTTTCACCCTATTACTTTAGCCAGTTTTTTTGTGTGTGTCAGTTTATCTGTGTTAGCATATAAAATATGCAACTGCACTCATTTTGGGTTTTCTAAATTGCATTTATTTTGTGTTTGTATTTTTTAAAATTTACTTTTATAGATTATTTTTCTATGTGAAATATTTTATATTCCCAGTCTTAATAATATATATTCACTGCTGACAATTTGGAAGATGTAAAAAAGAAAAGTAAAATTACTATAATCCTTCTCCTTAGAAATGATAAACACTTGATTATATTTGTCTTTTTTTAGATGTGTATGCATATATATTTTCAATAAAATACAATGCTATTTATATACTATTTATCATTAGCCTTTTAAAAAGACTTTAATACAGCAAAAATCTTTTTGTAATTCTATAATTTTCAATGATTATGGATGTGCCATTTTTATTTAATCCCATGATGTTGAGATTGTTTTGAAAAATTTTACTTAATAGTCCTATAAAAACTAGCCATTTTTATAAGTAAGTATTTATGAGCATCAATTATTTTCTGTAAGATTTTTTTGAGTGGAATTATTGGGTCAAAGTTGATTTTTTAAATTTTCAATAATTATGGATTCATAGAATTTTCAAAGATAATACACAGAGGTCCCATGTATCCTGCATCTAATTTTTTCCATTAGTTACATTTTACCAAATTATAGTACAATATCAAAACCAGGAATTTGACATTGGTACAATGTGTGTATGCTTTTGCCACATAGATAATACTTTTTGGTTTTCAAGTATACATTCAAGATTTTTCTCCTTAGTCTTTGAGTTTTAGAATTTTGATTATGATGGGTCTTGGCATTTATTTCTTTGGATTTATTCTATTTGAAATTTGTGCACCTTCTTAAATCTGCAAGATTGTATCTTTTTTTCAAATTCGTGTAATTTTGTCCTTTATTTCTTTGAGTATTTTCCAGCAAACATTCTTTCTCCTTCTGGGACTTCTATACCATGACTATTGGATCTTTTCTTTTTTTTAAATGAATTATTTTATTGGAGGCTAATTACTTTACAGTATTATAGTGGTTTTTGCCATACATTGACATGAATCAGCCATGGGTGTACATGTGTTCCCCATCCTGAAGACCCTCCCACATCCCTCCCCATCCCATCCCTCAGGGTCATGCCAGTGCACCAGCCCTGAACACCCTGTTTCCTGCATTGAACCTGGACTGGTGATCTATATCACATATGGTAATATACATGTTTCAATGCTATTCTTTCAATTCATCCCACCCTCACCTTCTCCCACAGAGTCCAAAAGTCTGTTCTTTACATTTGTGTCTGTTTTGCTATCTCATATATAGGATCATCGTATCATCTTTCTAAATTCCATATATATGTGTTAATATACTTTATGGGAAATAGATGGGGAAACAGTGAAAACAGTGTCAGACTTTATTTTTGGGGGGCTCCAAAATCACTGNTGATGGACAGGGAGGCCTGGTGTGCTGCAATTCTTGGGGTCGCAAAGAGTCGGACATGACTGAGCGACTGAACTGAACTGAACTGATACTGTATTGGTGTTTTTCTTTCTGACTTACTTTACTCTGTGTAATAGGCTCCAGTTTCATCCACCTCATTAGAACTGATTCAGATGCACTCTTTTTAATAGCTGAGTAATATTCCATTGTGTATATATACCACAACTTTCTTATCCATCCGTCTGCCGATGACCATCTAGGTTGCTTCCCGTGTCCTAGCTATTGTAAACAGTGCTGTGATGAACATTGCGGTAAATTTGTCTCTTTCAGTTGTTGGTTCCTCCANAACTGATTCAGATGCACTCTTTTTAATAGCTGAGTAATATTCCATTGTGTATATATACCACAACTTTCTTATCCATCCGTCTGCCGATGACCATCTAGGTTGCTTCCCGTGTCCTAGCTATTGTAAACAGTGCTGTGATGAACATTGCGGTAAATTTGTCTCTTTCAGTTGTTGGTTCCTCCATGTGTATGCCCAGCAGTGGGATTGCTGGGTTGTATGGCAGTTCTATTTCCAGTTTTTTAAGGAATCTCCACACTGTTCTCCATAGTGCCTGGATCAGTTTCCATTCCTACCAACAGTGTAAGAGGATTCCCTTTTCTCCGCACCCCCTCCAGTGTTTATTTCATGTAGACTTTTTGATAGCAGCCATTCTGACTGGTATGAGATGGTACCTCATTGTGGTTTTGATGTGCATTTCTCTGATAATGAGTTATGTTGAGCATTTTTTCATGTGTTTGTTAGCCATCTGTATGTCTTCTTTGGAGAAATGTTTGTTTAGTTCTTCGGCCCATTTTTTGATTGGGCCATTTATTTTTCTGGAATTTAGCTGCAGGATCTGCTTGTATATTTTTGAGATTGATTCTTTGTCAGTTGGTTCGTTTGCTATTATTTTCTCCTATTCTGAAGGCTGTCTTTTCACCTTGCTTATAGTTTCCTTCATTGTGCAAAAGCTTTTAATTAGGTCTCATTTGTTTATTTTTGGTTTTATTTCCATTACTCTGGGAGGTGAGTCATAGAGGATCCTGCTGTGATTTATGTTAGAGTGTTTTACCTATGTTTTCCTCTAAGGAGTTTTATTTTTTTCTGGTCTTATATTTAGACCTTTAATCTATTTTCAGTTCATTTTTGCTTGTCAGTAAAGCTTTTGATTTCTCCTTCACATCTGAATGAGATCCTTGCTGGGTATAGTATTCTGGGTTGTAGGTTTTTCTCTTTCATCACTTTAAGTATGTCCTTATATTCCCTTCTAACATGAAGAGTTTCTATTGAAAGATCAGCTGTTATCTTCATGGGGATCCCCTTGTGTGTTATTTGTTGGTTTTACCTTGCTGCTTCTAATATTTATTCTTTGTACTTGATCTTCATTAATTTGATTAATATGTGCCTTTGGATGTTTCACCTTGGATTTATCCAGTTTGAAACTCTCTGTGTTTCTTGGACTTGGTTGGCTATTTTCTTCCCCATTTTAGGGAAGTTTTCAACTACTGTCTCCTCAAGAATATTTTCATGGCCTTTCTTTTTGTCTTCTTCTTCTTGGATTCCTATGATACGAATGTTGGGGTGTTTAACATTGTCCCAGAGGTGTCTGAGTTTGTCCTCATTTCTTTGAATTCCTTTTTCATTTTTCCTCTTTGCTTCATTTATTTCCACCATTCTATCTCCACGTCACTTTTCATATCTTCTGCCTCAGTTATTCTACTGTTGGGTCCCTCCAGAGTCCTTTTGATCAGAGCTACTGCATTATTCATTATTGATTGACTGTTTTTTATTTCTTCTAGGTCCTTGTTAAACATTTCTTGCATCTTCTCAATCCTTATCTCTAGTCTATTTATCTGCAACTCCATTCTATTTTCAAGATTTTGGATCATCTTTACTGTCATTATTCTTAATTTTTTTCATGTAGACTCCCTATCTCCTCCTCTTTTGTTTGTTTTTGTAGGCATTTATGTTCGTTTACCTGCTGAATATTTCTCTGCCTTTTCATTTTGTTTAGATTGCTGTGTTTTGGGTGTCCTTTCTGTATGTTGGAAGTTTGTGGCTCCTCTTTGTGGAGGTTGCTTCCTGTGGGTGGGGTTGGACAAGTGGCTTGTCAAAGTTTCCTTGTTAGGGGAGTTTGCGTCTGTGTTCCGGTGTGTGGAGCTGAATCTCTTCTCTGTGGAGTGCAGTGAAGTATCCAGTAGTGAGTTTTGGTGTGTCTATGGGTTTGGCATGTCTTTGGACAGCCTGTGCTTTAATACTCAGGGCTGTGTTCCTGTGTTGCTGGAGAATTATCCCAGTATGTCTTGCTGTGGAACTTGTTGGCTCTTGGGTGGAGCTTAGTTTCAGGGTAGGTATGGAGGCTTTGGGATGAGCTCTTGTCTCTTAATTTCCCCTGGAATCAAGAGTTCTCTGATGTTCTCAAGTTTGGATTTAAGCCTCTTTCCTCTGGCTTTCAGTCTTATTCTTACAGTAGCCTCAGGACTTCTCCATCAATACAGTGCAGATGATAAAACATCTAGGTTAATGGTGAAAAAAATTCTCCACAGTGAGGGATACCCAAAGAGGTGCAGAGAGTTGCATGGAGAAGAGAAGAGGGAGGAGGGAGATAAAGGTGACCAGGAGGAGAAGAGGGGGAATCAAAAGGGGAGAGAACAATCAAGCCATTAATCACACCCCTAAATGAAAATGGATACTGAAGATTAGATTCTTAAAGGTTCAATTCAGTTCAACCACTCAGTCAAGTCTGACTTTGTGACCCCATGAACCGCAATACACCAGGCCTCCTTGTCCATCACTAACTCCCAGTGTTCACCGAAACCCATGTCAATTGGGTCGGTGATACCATCCAGCTATCTCATCCTCTGTTGTTCACTTCTCTTCCTGCCCTCAATCTTTCCCAGCATCAGGGTCTTTTCAAATGAGTCACCTCTTTGCATCAGGTGGCCAAAGTATTGGAGTTTCAGTTTCAACATCAGTCCCTCCAATGAACACCCAGGACTGATCTCCTTTAAGATGGACTGGTTGAATCTCCTTGCAGTCCAAGGGACTCTCAAGAGTCTTCTTCAATACCACAGTTCAAAAACATCAATTCTTCGGCACTCAGCCTTCTTCACAGTCCAACTCTCACATCCATACATGACTACTGGAAAAGCCATAGACTTGACTAGACAGACCTTTGTTGGCAAAGTAATGTCTCTGCTTTTTAATATGCTTTCTAGGTTGGTCATAAGTTTCCTTCCAAGGAGTAAGCATCTTTTAATTTTCCTGGCTGCAGTCACCATCTGCAGTGATTTTGGAGCCCAGAAAAATAAAGTCAGCCGCTGTTTCCCCTGTTTCCCCATCTGTTTGCCATGAAATGATGAGACCAGTTACCATGATCTTAGTTTTCTGAATGTTGAGCTTTAAGCCACCTTTTTCACTCTCCTCTTTAAAGGTACAAAATTGATACAAATACTAGAAAGCAAAGATTAAAAATCTAGAGTAGAGGTTAGACTGTAAAAAATACAATAATGAAAATACAAAACAAAATCAATCAGAAAAATTATAAAAAAATAATAGACGGCTTTTTTGCAGTGTAATAGTAGGTTATGAAAATTATATGAATAATAAAGAACTTAAAAGTTAAATGTTTTTTTAATTAAAAAATGATAATACTTAAAATATATCTAGAAATTTCTCTGGAGTTGTTGAGGGCAATGTGGGGTCAGTTCAGTTTCAGATAGTTCTTTGTTACAGCTTATACTTGTGAAGGTCTGTAGGTCCCTTCCAGTGGTTAGTCAATACTAACTACAGGATTTTTATCTGTTGCACCTGTTACTGCCAGAGCGGTTCCCTCTTTATTTTGGCTTTCTCTGTTTGCAAGTCTCTTCAGTGTCTAATTTCTGCCCTGACACAGGAGGCAAAGATGGTCACTTATTTATGCTCACTTGTTTGGTTTTATTGTGGGGAGGGAGGAACCCTGCAAACATATATCACTGGTGTGTATGAGGAGTGCTCGCAATGTATGGACCACACTGGGTTTGCCCCACTCACAGTGTGTGTGCTTTCCCGGTCTATACTGCTCAGCCTCCAGGTTGCTCTGCAGAGGAACTGTCCAAAGCAGGCCCTGGATTGTATGCACTTCCCAGGTCTAAGCTGTTCAGGTTCTCGGGTACTCCACAAAGGCACAGACTTGGTTAGGAATGCATTTTATGCCCTTTCAAGTCCAAGCAACTCAGGCGACCAGGTGCTTGGCCTACGCACTGTACCAGGTGGGCTGTGCATCTTAATCACCTCCTGGGTCCCAGCCCCTCCAATTCCTGGGTGCAGAGCAAAGGCTCTGTCTCAGGTGTGCTGTGTGTCTCCTCTGGGGAGCTGATCTCTGGCTGCGACCCTCCTGGCAGATATCAAGAGTCCAGGAACCCAGGAAGACTTAGGAGCAACTGTGAGCAATTGGGAGCCTGCTCACAGTTTGGTGGAGGGTGCCGTCTCTAGGGCCAAGATTGCCACTTGTGTTCCAGCTCTGGCTGTAGCCTGCCTGCCTCTCTGCCTCTGTCAGCAGGGGTGGGGCTTTTCTGCAGCTGGCTAGCTCTCCTTTGGTATTTGCTCAGTCCTTTGTTCTGTGTGTGGGCCAGACTGTGCCTTAGGTTAGAGCATTCAGAAGTTGTTTTATGAAATTGCTCAGTATTCAGATGATCTTTTGATGAATTTGTGGGGGAGAAAGTGATCTCCCCATCCTATTTATCTGCTATCTTAGGACTGCTCTTGTCTATTAGATCTTTTCATTATACTTCCACATGTCTCTGAGGTTCTGTTCATTTTTTTTAATTCAAAAATATTTTGATATCTATTGAGAGCAATGTACCCTGCTAGACACAGTGAATTATAGGAAGGAATATAGCCAAAGTGTTAGCAATGCTAAGATAGTAGAAAACCAAGAAGAGTGCAAAGTACATGTATTTCTGTTCATGTTCATATAGTCTATTTTCTCTATTTTGTTCATATTGTGCCATTTCTACAGTTCTACTTTTAAGTTCAATGATTCTTTCCTCTGTGCAGTCCATTCTGCTGTTGAACCTATTCAGTATGTTTTAAGGTTTTAATTATTATATTTTTTAGTTTAAAATTTTCTGTTTGATTCTTCTTTAAATCTACTTGGTGCTTGTGGAATACATCAGGATTTTCAGAACTCTAATCAAAAAAGATCAGGAGACTACTAATGCAAGATAGATTAAAACAAGAATTCATCCCAAGATGAACTGATGAGTGATGATTGTGACATTTATTTTTATTTTTTAGAATACTATTGATATTTTAATGTTCTTTTTTTCTGGATTGAAGGAATCCTTTTTTAGTTTAAATTTATGTATTTTAATGTATATTGTGCTTTTGTTAACAGATATGAACAATTTATCTTTTCTCAAAAAAAAAACTTTTCTACTTGTTTCCTAATGCTTTCTCTTTCTTTGTTGACACTGTCATTTCATTTGTTTCCCACATGTTTGTAATCAATCACTGATGCATTTTTATAATGGATACATTAAATCTTCAGACAAATACAGCAGCTGTGTTGTTCTGATTGCCTTTTCTTATTGAAGTTGAGGTTGTCCTGGTTTTTGGTATAATGAATAATTTTTTATTGCCACCCAGATGTTTTTGTTATATAATGGGACTTAGATCTTATTCTTGGGCTTCCTCTGACACTGTTCTGGTAGTGAAAGAGAGTATTCCCTTGTTACTGCCAGCTGATAATGGAAGTCCTGGTTCCCTGCTTGACCCCTGCTGGCATGCAGAAATTGGAGCACTTCCTTATTACTGCTCAATGATTGTAATCTCCAGTAGGCCTCACCGATTCCACTCTTGGTAGGAAGAGCAGCAGTGCCTCATTACTGCTCCACATGGCCTCAGTGACACCATGGGGACAGAATGTGGCTTTATTACTCAGGCTTTGGTGGCCTCTTCTCACACCACCCCAGTGGAGCTGAGGAGCTATCTTCTTTATTGCTGGATAGGGGTGAAAATCCAGGATCCCATCGTGATCTCTGCTGATATGGTAAAGGATGTGGGGACTGTTTCTCCTGGTAAATCCTGGCTTCCTACTTGGCCTTCTTTGACACGACCCTACAAGGGATGTTGGGACACCTCATTATAACCTGGTGAAGAATGGAAGTCTACATACACCATTCAGGCACTAACGGTGAGTGTAGTGGGGCTTTTTTTTCTTTTTTCCTGCAGTGTTCAGCTAGGGTAGAACAATTACTGTCTAAAAGTTTTCTGTCTTGCTAAGTTGCCCCTTTCTCAATCTTCTGACTTGAGAGAGGCAGGCTTTTGTTGGGGCTTTCTTTGTCTGAGTCCACTGATGTTTCTGGGTTGCCAGTTTTTCTGCTAACTACTCTGGGATATATGAGGCAAAAAGAAAACTCAGGGAACTCTGCCATTTTGTTCCTTTGGTGTCAAGGTCCCTTGTTGCTCTGCTTTATTTCTTCAGAATTTTCTTATGTTCATTTTATATATTATACCCAAGATTTTTAACTCTACTTAGCAAGACCAATAGAGAAAGGTACCTTTACTCCATCTTTCTATAAATGAATGTCCCAAAGTTTCTGAAAGTTTCTGGAGTTTTTAGGGCTTTTGCCCCTCTTCTAAAAAAAAATATCAAATTACATATCCAATGGTAGTTTATAAGCAAACATGTCTGTTTCTCCAAACATACAAGAGCGTTGCGTATTATGTTACCAAATTTCCATTGCCAGTTTGAAAGTAGAAAATGATATTTTGTTTAAATGTGTATTTAATAAATTGTGAAGTTAACCATACTTCCATAGTGTTTACTGGGTATTTATCCTTTTTCTGTGAATTACTTATCATTTAATTTGTCTATTGTATTGATTATTCTTTTCTTATCACCTTATAACAACAATATAAACATTAAGGGTAAAACAGAAAAATAATAAAAATAAACATTCATGAAAAGATTCTCAATGTTGCTAATTATTAAAAAAATGCAAATCATGACTACAATGAGGTATCACGTCACACTGGTCCGAATGGCTATCATAAAAAATCTACAAACAGTAAGTGCTGTAAAGGATATGGAGAAAAGGGGACCCTCTTATACTGTTGATGGGAATGTAAACTAGTACAGCTTCTATGGAGAGCAGTATGGAAGTTCCTTAAAATACTAAAAATAGAGCTACCACATAAAACAAGACTGAGAGCTGACTGTGGCTCAGATCATGAACTCCTTATTGCCAAATTCAGACTTAAATTGAAGAAAGTAGGGAAAACTGCTAGACCATTCAGGTATGACCTAAATCAAATCCCTTATGATTTCACAGTGGAAGTGAAAAATAGATTTAAGGGCCTAGATCTGATAGATAGAGCGCCTAATGAACTATGGATGGAGGTTCATGACATTGTACAGGAGACAGGGGTCAAAACCTTCCTCACGGAAAAGAAATGCAAAATGACTGTCTGGGGAGGACTTATAAATAGCTGTGAAAAGAAGACAAGCGAAAAGCAAAGGAGGAAACGAAAGATATAAGCATTTGAATGCAGAGTTTCAAAGAATAGCAAGGAGAGATAAGAAAGGCTTCTTCAGGGATCAGTGCAAATAAATAGAGGAAAATACAATGGAAAAGACTAGAGATGTCTTCAAGAAAATTAGAGATACCAAGGGAACATTTCATGCAAAGATGGGCTCGATAAAGGACAGAAATGGTATGGACCTAACAGAAGCAGAAGATATTAAGNATGGCTGGATGGCATCACAGACTCGATGGACGGGAGTCTGAATTAACTCTGGGAGTTGGTGATGGACAGGGAGGCCTGGCATGCTGCGATTCATGGGGTCGCAAAGAGTCGTACACAGCTGAGTCACTGAACTGAACTGAATAAATAGTATTCAATTGCTATATTGCATTCAGTGAAGTAGACATAAAATTCAGTTTGTTATTTTTGTTAAAGACAATCTTAATGTTTTTGGCATTGTGTAATAAGCTAGAACATATAATTTTCTCAGTGTTTTCAATTTGTATTTTTATTTTTTTTAAATCACATGCGTTAGACTTTTTAATTCTTCATCTAATGCTGTGTCAATACTGTAGCAACACCATAGTCCTAAGTATGTGGCAAATACTTTAAATTCACTTTCACCTTTTAGTCTCCTTAACATTTTTTTTTCATGGGTTATATTTGGCTTGATTTAGAATTTGTAAAGCCATAAGTGTGCAATTGAAGTTAATCCTCATACGGTATGGGTATGGTGTATATGAAAGATACTTGCAAGGCAACTAAATAGTTAACAAGAAAGATGCATTCTAATGATACAGTATTATATTACAGTTAAGAACAATGTAGGTTTAAATCCCAGCTCTTTCTAGTTCGATTGACTTTAGGCAAGTTACTTAATCTCTCTTTACCTCAGTTTCCTTATCTATAAAATAGGTATGATGGAAGTACCTACCTCTGGTTTGTTATCAGAATCAAATTCATATGAATAGCACATGGCACTTATAGGTGCTCAATACATACTACTTTTCACTTAAATACTGATAACCAGAGGTAGAGAGAACTCTAGGAGCCATAGAGATGTGTTCCAAAATTTGGACACATGTCTTGGTGAGCTGAGCCAGTGATTATCTTGTATTTATTTCAGAATAGTTTCCTACTCGAGGCTTCCTAGGTGGCACTATTGGTTAAAAAAGAAAAAAAACACATGCCAGTGCAGAAGACGTAAGAGATGAAGGTACAATCCCTGGGTCAAGAAGATCTCCTGGAGAAGGAAATGGCAACCTGTTCCGGTATTCTTGCCTGGAGAATCCCATGGCCAAAGAAGCCTGGCAGGCTATAGTCCACAGGGTTGCAACAAGTTGAGTATGACTGAATTGACAGCACATTACAATATCCTAGTCAAAAAGTAGGCCTCTGATCTGTGTACAGACCAGAAATGGCTAGCAGAGATACCATCTAAGGAAACTGGGAATACCTTTTGTTCAAACTGAAAATACTTTCAGTGATTTGTTAAATGAATTTTCATTACAATGAAATTGATACTAAATATGAAAAGTTTGAGAGCCAGTTAGAAATATCCATTAGCTTGTAAATGCTGGTCAGTATCACATTATTTATTTAGTACCCAGTAGGGTGCTGTAGTCTCCACAAATACTTTCTTTTGAAATGTATCCTTTTAGGATTGAAATTTATTGGGTTGGAGTTTTTAAGTGATTAACCTTCCTAGCATGTTTCACTGGAAAAGGCAATANAGAAATATCCATTAGCTTGTAAATGCTGGTCAGTATCACATTATTTATTTAGTACCCAGTAGGGTGCTGTAGTCTCCACAAATACTTTCTTTTGAAATGTATCCTTTTAGGATTGAAATTTATTGGGTTGGAGTTTTTAAGTGATTAACCTTCCTAGCATGTTTCACTGGAAAAGGCAATAGCAACCCACTCCAGTATTCTTGCCTGGAAAATCTCATGGACAGAGGAGCCTGGTAGGCTGCAGTCCCTGGGGTCCCTGCGAGTCAGACACGACTGAGCGGCTTTGCTTTCACTTTTCACCTTCATGCATTGGAGAAGAAAATGACAACCCACTCCAATGTTCTTGCCTGGAGAATCCCAGGGATGGGGGAGCCCAGTGGGCTGCTGTCTCTGGGGTCGCACAGAGTTGAACATGACTGAAGCGACTCAGCAGCAGCAGCATGTTTCACACATTTCCTTCACCATACTATACTGAATATATGAAACATTTTAACCTTTTTCTTTTATCTTTTTTGGTTTTCTAGTCCCAACTGTTTTCTTTTTTTAAGTTTTCATTGAAGTATAGTTAATTTACAATGTTGTGTTATTTTCAGGTGTACAGAAGAGTAAATGAGGTACATACATACATATATATATATATATAAACATATATTCACTCTTCTTTAAATTATTTTCCCATATAGGCCATTACAGAATATTGAGTAGAGTTCTCAGTAAGTTCTTATTAGTTATCTATTTTACATATAGTTTACCTTTTTCTTATAATTAGGAATATTATGAACATTATTTATTGTATTTCCTTGTAATCTAGCAGTGCCCTTAAGGCCTGTTGAAATGTTTAGGTCTACTTGTTCCTATGCTAAATGCCCCTGTTCTGTCAAGCATTTATCATTTCTTGCATCTACATTTTGTATGTCTTCCTCCAGGTGTTTTCATGCAGCTGTCAGGATGTTCTTTCTGGCAGCTCTTTGCATTGTCTTCCCTTCCCCCTTATTTCCTACTTGGAATCTGCAGAGGGCCAGAAAAGTTAGCCAAACTGGTCATGTTATTCTGTGTGTATTATAACATCTACCTTGGGTGCTGAAGCCTTTTTTTTTTTTAAATAGGGGTACATACTTCCTGTTTCTTGATGGTAGATAAAAGACTTCTGAATAAATGAGGTATAACTGTAATTGTTATATAAACAGAGGTCAGTACTGGCTAAGTGTATTTGATACAATGATAGCAAATCTAGGTTAGTCTAGTTATTTTATCTTTTTAAAGTAGTAGCATTACATTTTTCTAAAATCTATAAGTCAACTTAACTTCCCTTCCCTACAGATAATTTGGTTAAAGTTTTAAGTTTGTTAAATATTTGAAATTTACTTATTGTGTTTTTCAAAGGTAAAGTATATTTTTTGTATACATAGTGCATCTTTCAGAACATACCTTACATCTTTATTTTCTACTCATCCTTCCTTATATCCTAAATGAATCTAATTATTTTCTTTTAAAATAATTTGTAAATGTGTGAAACATCATCTCTGTAGCCCTTCCATTTGACAGTTTCACACTCTTTACAGTGCTTATTTGTATTCTAGGCTGCTTGAAATCTCTTTTTTATAAATATTCCATCAGTAGCAGCTGTCTTATTCTGTGATTTGATGTTACA
>SJYA01003247.1:90708-106364 GCA_006410615.1 Neotragus moschatus | reverse complement strand
TCTTGTTTCCCTCTATTTCTTTGCATTTATCACTGAGGAAGGCTTTCTTATCTCTCCTAGCTATTCTTTGGAACTCTACATTCAAATGGATATATCTTTCTTTTCTCCTTTGCTTTTCACTTCTCTTCTTTTCACAACTATTTGTAAGGCCTCCTAGACAGCCATTTTGCTTTTCTGCATTTCTTTTTCTTGGGGATGGTCTTGATTCCTCTCTCTTGTACAATGCCATTAACCTGTTCAGTTCAGATCAGTCGCTCAGTCATGTCCGACTCTCTGCAACCCCGTGAATCACAGCACGCCAGGCCTCCCTGTCCATCACCAACTCCCAGAGTTTACCCAAACTCATGTCCATCGAGTTGGTGATGCCATGCAGCCATCTCATCCTCTGTCATCCCCTTCTCCTCCTTCCCTCAATCTCCCAGCATCACAGTCTTTTCCAGTGAGTCAACTCTTTGCATCAGGTGGCCAGAGTATTAGAGTTTCAGCTTTAACAGCAGTCCTTCCAATGAACACCCAGGACTGATCTCCTTTAGGATGGACTGGTTGGATCTCCTTGCAGTCCAAGGGACTCTCAAGAGTCTTCTCTAACACCACAGTTCAAAAGCATCAATTCTTCAGCGCTCAGCTTTCTTCACAGTCCAACTCTCACACCATACATGACCACTAGAAAAACCATAGTCTTGACTATATGGACCTTTATTAGCAAAGTAATGTCTCTGCTTTTGAATATGCTATCTAGGTTGGTCTTAAGTGTCCTTCCAAGGAGTAAGCATCTTTTAATTTCATGGCTGCAATCACCATCTGCAGTGATTTTGAAGCCCCCGAAAATAAAGTCTGACACTGTTTCCACTGTTTTTTGGGGCCACTAACCTTTACTTTCTCTCAATTTCTCCGTAACTGAAGGTAACTGTAATCTACTTCATATCTTTTCTTTATTAGCTAAATGCCATATGCTTATCGGATCTTAGTTCCCCAACTGGGGATTGAACCTGGGCCACAGCAGTGAAAGCACCAAGTCTTAACCACTGGACTTTCAGGGAATTTCCCTACTCCCTGTCTATAGACTTTTCTATTTTGTTCTTCTCATAATCCTATGTATAGTATTGACTTTATAATATTTGAAGTTGGTTTATCCATGTGAAACATAAGATAATCAGTTTATGTTAACTTCTTACTTCACTGGCATAATTTAAAGATGAATATGATCATAAGCACTTTGATACTGGTGATGAGAAATAAGAAAAGTCCAAGAAAATGTGATTGGAGTTAAATCTAAGTAACTTACTGATAATCAAAATAATTTTTAAATCTAACCTTAGGTTGAAAAGCCATCATTGCTTGGAATATCATATACATGTATTAGAGTATGTGTATGCAGATATACTTTTGTTGAAATACAAAGCTCTGATTTACTATAATGTATAGTTATGGCTTTGTTAGTAATTGGCTACATATTATAGTAATTGAGAGGTATACTGTACATTAGATATACATAAAATTTATGTTTACATTTAGAAAATGAAGAAATTGAAAAGCCAAGACTTCTATGGGGTCTTTACTTCAATATGAGAGATTCTTCAGATGTCAGCAGGAACTCTTATAATGATTTACCATCAAACGTTTATGTCTGCTCTGGCCCAGACTGTGCTTTAGGAAATGATAATGCAGTCAAACAGGTAAGGCTGTTGGTCTTTCTCAGTTTTAGATTAAGAAGTTGGTGTGGTAGGGAAAGTGAATTGTTTTTTCCCCTGAGAGGTGGAAAAAGAGACTAAAAAAGCATCTCTCTCATTTAATACCATCTCTGTAATTTGCTTCTAAACATTTTCTCTCTGAACAATAAAGTCACATTGAATATATTTTAAATGTACTATCAAATATTGTCCTGGTCTTGAATTTAATGATGAAATACAAGAGATTGTTTATGAGTTCCATTGTGGGAATAAGGATAGAAGGTCTTAGAAATACATATCCAGAAAATGAATTTGTAATGCCAATATTCTAAAGAGACATTGCTTCTAATTTAAATTATGGTCTATCAGTGTATTTTGAAATGCATGAACTTTTTTCCTCTTTATTTTTTTTTTCTTTTTTCCCCTTTCAACTTGAGTCATTTCAAAAGGCACACGTGTAACTGGTAAGGCACACAAGATGTATTATTTAAATGGCATTTTTAAGGCACATTCTTATCATGGAAAAGAACCACAGTTTTTCACAGTGAACATGATTCCTTTAATGTTTTGACACAAGCTGGTGTCCCAAAGCTACTATAATAACTGTTGAGGAGTATGTTAAATCAAGGTTGAATTTGTGACAGCACTCCTGGGCAGGGCTATAAAGGTACAAGGTAGGTGACACAAAATGCCAAAAGTGAATTATGACTCTACTAAGCTGAAAATTCATATGCATGTACAAATATACTTTTTTTGCACTTTACCAAAAGAGAAGAGCAGAAAATACTGTTTTTGAGGCATAAGTCTAACCTTTTCACCAGCATAGTTAGTACATCTATCTGTTGAATCAATAAATGGATAATTTAACATGTTTCCAAGACTACAGGTGGAAATTTCATTCCCACTAGTAGCAAGGATCTTATAGGAACAAATGGCTTCTTTGAGCCTTTAATCTAATTTTTAAGCATAGCAGCAAGGCCGTGACCCATACATTTACAGTTTTTTGCCAAATTCTTTGTTTTTAATCCTCAGAGTCTAATGGTAATCCAGGATATTTAGTCAGTGATAAGAAACAAAAACAGGAAGTCACATCTCTCATCCATTTTTTTGTTCTGTTAGTTTAATAGGAACCCAGAATAGTTCAATATCTACATTTATGGCTTAAAATGGCCAGGTCATTTTTGCTTTGATGTTCCATTTTTTCCCAAGCAGAAATTACCAACAAGTTATCAGCCAGATAACTTTATTATTTATCAGTGAACTTTAATGTTTTTAACCAAAATGGAAGGCCTTAAACAAGACCTTAGTATACAAGTGCTAATGTGATCTAAGCTGTAAGCTAGAAATTATAATTAAAGGATAATTTTATCATGCGTTAATTTGCTTCCCAAGAAGATAGACTTGAGTATAATGTTACCACAGAAGAAAACAGTAATGCTAGTTTGGGTGCTAATTATTATATGCTATTAACTATAAGTAGGCTTATATTTGTTATATAGCTTTTAACCTCAAATATATTTTAGGGGAAATATAATGCCTACGTTAAAGGGCATCAATAATAACTTTTTAAAATATCCAGTTTATTCAGATAAACTGTGTTCTAATTCTAGTATATTACACTGTGTTCATCCCAAATGCTAATTGATGACTCCTGTCTTCCAAATTGTCTATAAAACCCTCAGAATATCGCCTAAGTTTTGCCCATGTAGGAACATAAGCACTTGGAGATTTCCATTTTCCTTTTTTTTAAGTAACATGCTTCATTTTACTATTTGTCAAGTTTGCATCTGCTGTTTGTATTTGTAAATGTATAGATGTTGAATAACATAGACCTGTCTCCCTTGTGTTCATTTGAAGCTATGATTTGAAGACATTAAAAATAGGAAGTAATCTGTGTTTAATACTTACAAGTTAAAGTTGTATGCAGGAGCATAACAAGACATTCCCGATTATGTAATTCTTTCTGTGACTTGCTAGTTTTGTGGTATGTGTTCTATTTTTTTTCTGAACCTCACATAGATATTTATTTTCTTATATGAGGAATGTTTCATTTACCCACGCATACTGATAAACAGACTGGTCTGTAGTCCCTACTGGTCTATACTCCCAAGACAGTGATAGCCCACTCCTCTTTCAGGTGTCTCCATTGCCTTGCAGCTGCCACTGCCTTGGGAACAAGAATAGTTAAATAGTGCTGTACTCTGTATTATACTTCAGGTATGAAATGGGTTAAATTTACTGATGCTGGACTGACAGTATAACCACCATTAGAATGTTGTTTATATGGAGAGATCAGCAAATTGCTTATGACTTTTGGTACATAATTTATAAGTTGAAGATGAACTTTCTTGGTTGTAAGAACTGTCAAGCTGCTCACATAGTGCAGTAGCATTTACTTTCTCAAGCTATTGAGGGAGAGGGCAATTTTAGGTGTCATATTTCCTGAAGCTTCCATTTACTGTGCATTTTCTATATGCCAAGAACTGTCTTAAGCATCTTATATATATATATATATATATATATATTATTTTATTTAGTCCTCACAACAACCCTATGAGGTAAGTATCTGTTGCATCCCCATTTTACAGATGAGGAAATTAAAGCCCAAAGAGTCTAAATAACTTGGCCAAAGATCACATAGCTGGTAAATTTTGACCCAAGATTTAACCTCAGGTCTGTTGGACCCCACTGCTTGTACAAACGTGTAGTGTACAGTACTTTCATCTAGTTAATGTAGATGCATCCTAAATACATTAAACTGCTAGATTGACAAAATATATGTTTATTTTTAGACTTCCCTGTAGCTCAAATGGTAAAGAATCTACCTACAATGCAGGAGACCAAGGTTTGATCCCTGGGTCCGGAAGATCTTCTAGAAAAGGGAATGGCAATCCACTCCAGTATTCTTACCTGGAAAATCCCATAGACATAGAAGCCTGGTGGGCTACAGTCCATGGGGTCACAAAGAGTTGGACATGACTTAGTGACTAACATACACAATGTACATTAGGAATATCTAAATTACTCAGCTTTTTTTCTCTGTACTTCCCAGTATAAGGAAACAACTCACAATATAATTAACCCTTTTAAATTATTTTAACTACATGAAAACCTTTACCCTTTAAGCTTACTTCTGACTTTAAAAGGACGAATATTAAGAGTTGACAAGTACTCTGAACCAACCTCTTTGTATAACTCTCAGAATTGTGGCTTAGTTGGCAAATGAAATGAAACACACCAAGAAGCTTCCAGAAAGACCTTCCAGAAAGTAATGGCACTAAAATGTTCCAGCAGTTGGAAAGAGAGGAGAGACTTGGGAAAGGCTGGAGTCTGGCCTTGGGAAATTGGCAACAGCAGGGGCCAGTGGCAGATGGGCTAAAGAGAGATATCCACATTGGTAGAGTATAAATAAGGGCAGGACAGCAAAACCTGAAGTTGGTTGGCAGTCTTAGGACACATGTTGTCCATGACAGGAATATACAGAAACAGATTAAGAGGGATCCAGCCATGGAAATTGGGGTTCAGGGAAATCTATCCTATAGAAAGGTAGCAAAAGAAAGACAAGGTATAAGATACAGAGGAACTGAAGTAGAAGTAAAAGAAAGAGTAATAATAATTATAGTATTTAGATTCAATATTTGCACAATATACAGTTTCTAAAATTCTTCCATTTATATATATCCTTACATGTATAGCTACGTGTGTGTGTGTGTGTGTGTGTGTGTGTGTAAACTGTATTGTAGAGATGTTGGATATAAATATTATAACATACATTACATATATGTACATACATATGCATACATCATATATATATATATATATAGAGAGAGAGAGAGAGATTCTATTCCATTCCTGGCACTAAGGATTTAGAGTTAATTAAAACCTAGTCATCATTCCTGGGTGAATCACTGTCTAGTAAAGGAGAAAATATTTTGACCACCTCATGTGATGAGTTGACTCATTGGAAAAGACTGATGCTGGGAGGGATTAGGGGCAGGAGGAGAAAGGGATGACAGAGGATGAGATGGCTGGATGGTATCACCGACTCAATGGGCATGAGTTTGGGTGAACTCTGGGAGTTGGTGATGGACAGGGAGGTCTGGTGCGCTCCACTTCATGGGGTCACAAAGAGTCAGACACGACTGAGCAACTGAACTGAACTGAACTGAAAGGAGAAAAACATATGAACAAATGACATTGCAGTGTGGTATATGCAATAAAAGAATGATATTGGGACTTCTCTGATGGTCCAATGGCTAAGACTGCATTTCCAGTGCAGGGAGTGCAGGTTCAATCCCTGGTTCGAGAACCATCCCACATGCTGTATGGCGAGGCTGTAAACAAATAAAAGAATAGATTTAAAAAAAATGATATTGAAAGTATAAAGGTAATATAGAGGAGCCACAAGTTCTATCTTCTATCTAGGAGTCAGAGAACATTACACAGAAAGATATAAAAGATGAGTGCAATTCTTCATCCAAATGGAAGACAAATCAAATTGAAACATTCCATACAGTATAGCATTTGCACCAGCCTAGGCTGTAAACATCATTTTTTAAGAAGTCAGTCAGTCAGTTAAGTCACTGTTGTGTCCGACTCTTTCTGACTCCATGGACTGCAACACGCCAGGGCTCCCTGTCCATCACCAACTCCCGGAGTTTACTCAAACTCATGTCCATTGAGTCAGTGATGCCATCCAGCCATCTCATCCTCTGTCATCCTCTTCTCCTCCCGTCTTCAGTCTTTCCCAGCATCAGGGTCTTTTCCAGTGAGTCCATTCTTTGTATCAGATGACCAAAGTATTGGAGCTTCTTCAGCATCAGTCGTACAAGTGAATATTCAAGACTGATTTCCTCTAGGATGGACTGGTTGGATCTCCTTGCAGTCCAAGGGACCCTCAAGAATCTTTTACAACACCATAATTCAAAATAATCAATTCTTTGGCACTCAGCTTTATTTATAGTCCCAACTCTCACATCCATACATGACTACTGGAAAAACCATAGCCTTGACTAGACAGACCGTTGTTGACAAAGTAGTGTCTCTGCTTTTTAATATGATGTCTAGGTTGGTCATACCTTTTCTTCCAAGGAGTAAGCATCTTTTAATTTCATGGCTGTAGTCACTATCTGCAGTGATTTTGGAGCCCCCAAAAATAAAAGTTTGTTACTGTTTCCATTGTTTCCCCATCTATTTGCCGTGAAGTGATGGGACCAGATGCCATGATCTAAGTTTTCTGAATACTGAGTTTTAAGCCAACTTTTTCACTCTCCTCTTTCACTTCCATCAAGAGACTCTTTAGTTCTTCTTCACTTTCTGCCATAAGGGTGGTGTCATCTGCATAGCTGAGGTTATTGATATTTCTCCCAATAATCTTGATTCCAGCTTGTGCTTCCACTAGCCCAGCGTTTCTCATGATGTACTCTGCATATAAGTTAAATAAGCAGGGTGACAACATACAGCCTCAACGTACTCCTTTTCCTATTTAGAACCAGTCTGTTGTTCCATGTCCAATTCTAACTGTTGCTTTCTGACCTGCATAGAGATTTCTCAAGAGGCAGGTCACGTGGTCTGGTGTTCCCATCCCTTGAAGAATTTTCCACAGTTTGTTGTGATCCACAGTCAAAGGCTTTGGCATAGTCAATAAAGCAGAAGTAGATGTTTTTGTGGAACTCTTGCTTTTTCGGTGATCCAACGGATGTTGGCAATTTGATCTCTGGTTCCTCTGCCTTTTCTAANATGTCAGCACAGTCAAAGGCTTTGGCATAGTCAATAAAGCAGAAGTAGATGTTTTTGTGGAACTCTTGCTTTTTCGGTGATCCAACGGATGTTGGCAATTTGATCTCTGGTTCCTCTGCCTTTTCTAAGTCCAGCTTGAACATCTGGAAGTTGATGGTTCACGAACTGTTGAAGCCTCCAACAAACAGGTAATAGTGTGTAGCAAAAGTCTGAGAGGAAGAGATGAGGTGAACTAGAAGATGATGAGAACAGAAAAGATAGGCCTGAAGAGTTTTGTTCGCCATAATCATCTTGGGTTTTTATCCTATTCAGTTCAGTTCAGTCACTAAGTCGTGTCCAATTCTTTGCAACCCCATGAATCACAGCAGGCCAGACCTCCCTGTCCATCACCAACTTCCGGAGTTCACTCAAACTCATGTCAATCGAGTCAGTGATGCCATCCAGCCATCTCATTCTCTGTCGTCCCCTTCTCCTCCTGCCCCCAATCCCTCCCAGCATCAGGGTCTTTTCCAATGAGTCAACTCTTCACATTAGGTGGCCAAAGTATTAGAGTTTCAACTTTAGCATCAGTCCTTCCAATGAACACCCGGGACTGATCTCCTTTAGGATGGACTGGTTGGATCTCCTTGCAGTCCAAGGGACTCTCAAGAGTCTTCTCCAATACCACAGTTCAAAAGCATCAATTCTTTGGCGCTCAGCTTTTTTCATAGTCCAACTCTCACATCCGTACATAACCACTGGAAAAATCATAGCCTTGACTAGACAGACCTTTGTTGGCAAAATAATGTCTCTGCTTTTCAATGTGCTATCTAGGTTGGTCATAAGTTTCCTTCCAAGGAGTAAGCGTCTTTTAATTTCATGGCTGCAATCACCATCTGCAGTACTTTTGAAGCCCCAAAAAATAAAGACTGACACTGTTTCCACTGTTTCCCCATTACTTCCCATGAAAGTGATGGGGCCAGATGCCATGATCTTAGTTTTCTGAATGTTGAGTTTTAAGCCAACTTTCTCACTCCTCTTTCACTTTGAAAAAGAGGCTCTTTAGTCCCGCTTCACTTTCTGCCATAAGCGTGGTGTCATCTGCATATCTGAGGTTGTTGATATTTCTCCCGGCAATCTTGATTCCAGCTTGTCCTTCTTTCAACCCAGCGTTTCTCATGATGTACTCTGCATATAAGTTAAATAAGCAGGGTGACAATATACAGCNTATTGATATTTCTCCCAGCAATCTTGATTCCAGCTTGTGTTTCTTCCAGTCCAGCATTTCTCATGATCCATACGATGCTTTGTTTGAAAGGATAAATTTGTGTTAATAAGGAATAAGCCAAAGATATCCCCTCTTCTTTTCATATCTAATTATAAATATATTACTCTTTTTTCTTTTATTTATATTAGCATAATCTTAAGAGTACATTTTTACTGATTCACTTACTTGGACTTTGAGCAAGTAGGGACTGAACTAAGTAGAAAAAATTTCCACTATTTGCCTTTAAAAAGCCCCAGACTAGTAGAAGATAATTACATATGTAGTATTTATACATATGTTTTATGTATATAGAGAACTATTATTTATCATTATAATAAATAATATTTATGGTTTTGTTCAATGTGCTATACTGTTCCAGTTTAATTATTTCCTCTTGTTTACATCGTGACTCCTAAATCCTTGCTTCTATAAAACCAAAAGTGTATTTTATAGCCAAAAGACATATTATTGCTAATTAAGTTTTCAATGGAGCTTCATTTGAGCCATTGTTTTGAAGCATTTAAGTCACAGATATGGACTAACAGAAGCATTGGGTCAAGCACTCTTTTATAAATATTTGGTTAAAATGAGCAATACACCAAAGAAGAACATCTGCCTTCTCTTTATGACTAATTTCTTCCTGGTTCTTTAAAATATAACAGCTAATCTACTTTTACACTCATATCAGAGATTTGGTGCTTGAAAACTGACTCATTATCTTAAATCAAACCTCAGTATTCCTCTCTAATATCTTAGAGGAACCATATGTATCTTCAAAATAGATTGCATTTGTGGAATAAATTCCTTTCTGTGTATTTAATCAGTCATTTGAAGTTCATGTCAGGTCAGGTCAGTTCAGTTGCTCAGTCATGTCTGACTCTTTGCAGCCCCATCAATTGCAGCATGCCAGGCCTCCCTGTCCATCACCAACTCCTGGAGTTCACTCAAACTCATATTCAAGTCAGTGATGCCATCCAGCCATCTCATCCTCTGTTGTCCCTTCTCTTCCTGCCCCCAAATCCTCCCAGCATCAGTATTTTCCAGTGAGTCAGCTCTTTGCATGAGGTGGCCAAAGTATAGGAGTTTCAGCTTTAGCATCAGTCCTTCCAATGAACACCAGGACTGATCTCCTTTAGAAAGGACTGGTTGGATTTCCTTGTAATCCAAGTGATCTCAAGAATCTTCACCAGCACCACAATTCAAAAGCTTCAATTCTTTGGCGCTCAGCTTTCTTCACGGTCCAACTCTAACATCCATACATGAATACTGGAAAAACCATAGCCTTGACTAGATGGACCTTTGTTGACACATTAATATCACTGTTTTTTAATATGCTATCTAGGTTGGTCATAACTTTCCTTACAAGAAGTGTCTTTTAATTTCATGGCTGCAATCACCATCTGCAGTGATTTTGGAGCCCAAAAAAATAAAGTCTGACACTATATCCACTATTTCCCCATCTATTTGCCATTAAGTGATTGGACCACATGCCAAGATCTTAGTTTTCTGAATGTTGAGCTTTAAGTTAACTTTTCAACTCTTCTCTTTCACTTTCATCAAGAGGCTCTTCAGTTCCTTTTCACTTTCTGCCATAAGGGTGGTGTCATCTGCATATCTGAGGTTATTGCTATTTCTCCCGGCAATCTTGTTACCAGCTTGTGCTTCTTCCAGCCCAGTGTTTCTCATGATGTATTCTGCATATAAGCTAAATAAGCAGGGTGACAATATACAGCCTTGATGTACTCCTTTTCCTATTTGGAACCAGTCTGTTGTTCCATGTCCAGTTCTAACTGCTGCTTCCTGACCTGCTTACAGGTTTCTCAAGAAGCAGGTCAGGTGGTCTGGTATTCCCATCCTTTTCAGAATTTTCCACCGTTTATTGTGATCCACACAGTCAAAGGCTTTGGCATAGTCAATAAAGCAGAAATAGATGTATCTCTGGAGTTCTCTTGCTTTTTTGATGATCCAGTGGATGTTGGCAATTTGATCTCTGGTTCCTTTGTCTTTTCTAAAACCAGCTTGAACATCAGGAAGTTCATGGTTCACGTATTGCTGAAGCCTGGCTTGGAGAATTTTGAGCAATACTTTACTAGCGTGTGAGATGAATGCAATTGTGCAGTAGTTTGAGCATTCTTTGGCATTGCCTTTCTTTGGAATTGGAATGAAAACTGACCTTTTCTAGTCCTGTGGCCACCACTGAGTTTTCCAAATTGCTGGCATATTGAGTGCAGCACTTGCACAGCATCATCTTTCAGGATTTGAAATAGCTCAACTGGAATTCCATCACCTCCACTAGCTTTGTTCCTAGTGATGCTTTCTAAGGCCCACTTGACTTCACATTCCAGGATGTCTGGCTCTAGGTGAGTGATCACACCATCATGATTATCTGGGNAGCACTTTCACAGCATCATCTTTCAGGATTTGAAATAGCTCCACTGGAATTCCATCACCTCCACTAGCTTTGTTCCTAGTGATGCTTTCTAAGGCCCACTTGACTTCACATTCCAGGATGTCTGGCTCTAGGTGAGTGATCACACCATCATGATCATCTGGGTCGTGAAGCTCTTTTTTGTATAGTTCTTCTGTGTATTCTTGCCACCTCTTCTTAATATCTTCTGCTTCTATTAGGTCCATACCATTTCTGTCCTTTATTGAGCCCATCTTTGCATGAAATATTCCCCTGGTATCTCTAATTTTCTTGAAGAGATCTCTAGTCTTTCCCCTTCTGTTGTTTTTCTCTATTTCTTTGCATTGATCACTGATGAAGGCTTTCTTATCTCTCCTTGCTATTCTTTGGAACTCTGTATTCAGATGCTTTTGTCTTTCCTTTTCTCCTTTGCTTTTTGCTTCTCTTCTTTTCACAGTTATTTTAAGGCCTCTTCTTTTCACAGTTATTTTAAGGCCTCCTCAGACAGCCATTTTGCTTTTTTGCATTTCTTTTCCATGGGGATGGTCTTGATCCCTGCCTCCTATACAGTGTCACGAACCTCCATCCGTAGTTAATCAGGCACTCTATCTATCTGTTCTAGTCCCTTAAATCTATTTCTCACTTCCACTGTATAATCATAAGGGTTTTGATTTAGGTCTAGAAGATTTTTAAGCCAGAACACGATTGCTTAGCAGGTGAAAAATCTGTCTGCAATGCAGGAGACAAGGGAGACATGAGTTTCATCCCTGGGTTTGGAAGATCCCCTGGAGGAGGGCATGGTAACCCTTTCCAGTATTCTTGTCTGGAAGTTCCCTTGTCAGAAAAGCCTGGCGGGTCACAGTCCATGGGGTTGCTAAGAGTCGGAGACTACTTGGTAACTAAGCACAAGGCATAAACAGAATTTCATTTCCCATTGACCCCTCTGAGGGCAGCATAAACACAGATTACACAGGAAAATCCTAGAAGCAAATTGACTAGTCCAGTTCTGAGATGTTGCAGTAGTCCCAGGGAAAGATGGTGCATGTCTGGGCTGTGTCTCTAGGTGTCTGTGTATCTAAGAACAGATAGAGTCAAGAACTAAGAGATAAAATCAATAGGATGTGGTGATTGCATCCAGAGAGTGAAGGGGAAGAAGAACTTTTTCAGGTAGACTAGGTAGAGATAAAAGACAAAATGACCATTAGAGTAACTAAAGTGTGAGGTAGAGGCGCTGTCTGACACCAGTCCTCCTGTTTCTAGAGACTAAATGTCTCCTTCAAAGATGTATATAGTGTGATCCCTGGGTGGAAGCCAGCAAAGCAGGCATTTCAAATGTTTAATTTGAAAATAACCGTAGTTAAATGGCAGGTCCAAAAATATACCCTTGAATTATACTTAAGAAGGAAAGAAACTGTTCTATTTACTGGATGCAGGAGTATGCAATTATAGGTGGCCATCTAGCAAATAGTTTTGATTTTGCCACCCATATAATGATTTTGCAGCTGCTTGACTCCACCATTGCAATGCAAAAGCAGCTATAGATAAATGAGAGTGACTGTGTTCCAATAAAGCTTTATTTATGAAAACAGACAACAGGCTGGATCTGGCCTGTGGACTGTAATTGTCAACTCCTGGCCTAATGGATGACCTTGTGTGTACATTGTGACGGGGTTGAAGTGGTACAGACAGACATTGTAAACTTTAAAGCAAAACAAGCATATATCTTAAAACCCTTTAATGACTTTCTTTTACCAGTAGGGTAGCATGCAAGCTACCTAACTTGGCAGGGACCCCTATCTAACAAAGAAGTGTATTCATCTAAGTAAAACTAGGAATATGTTTAGAATAACAGTGCTACTTGCCACATTTACTTTCTTGTATGTGTGTATGTGTTTGTTGCTTTTAATTAAGATCACGTTTACTTTCTTATTTTCTTACCCTGCCAGACTAAGCTCAGGTGAAATCTCGACATTTTAATTTCTGTTATTATTAATAACAGTGATAACAGTTACCATATAAAGAAGCTTACTCTCTTCTATGCTGTAGACAAAGAGAGCAAGGCTCAGATGCTAATTAAACATTCCCTAGATCACATTACTACTGCATTTGGCATGATTTTCTATTCAGAGTCCATAGTCTTGGATTATGTAATACTCCTCAAAGCGGAGGGAAGAAAACTAGAAAAGCAAATAGTTGAACAATGAACAATGTTCTTGATTTGAACAGTTGTTAAAATTGGTATATGCTAAATTAGACTACAGATATCATAGATAAGCTCTATTAAGAAATTATATAAAGGATATTAAAGGAAATTTTATTTCTGTTGACACATAGAATAAATGACCTTAAAGTCTTGACTGGGCACCAATCAAGTACTGATATACTTGAAGGGTGGGTCTGAATGAATGTATTTGAGTTCTGAAAGCAGATTTTAGAAGGTTATATATGCTGTATAAAGTTCTATAGCTTAATGATTATAAGGATGATACTTGATTTCTTAAATTGTTCCAAAAAGTTTCATATATTTTAAGTTAATGTTCAAAAACTGTTGTGCCCTTTCTTCCCTGGCCAGGCTGAAGCACTTTTCCAACAAATCTGCCCCAATGAAGACTTCTGTCCTCCCCCACCGAATCCTGAAGACATTATCCTTGATGGAGACAGTTTACAACCAGAGGCTTCAGAATCCAGTGCCTTACCAGAGGCCAACTCAGAGATTCCCAAAGAAAGCTCAAATCTGAGAAACCCAGAGGAGCCCTCTAAATAATGAGTATATGCCAAACTGGATACCACACTGTGGAAAATCCTCCTATCCTGATGGAAGAAATGTTTGAAAAATGTTACAAAACAGCAGCCAGTTAACATGCAGAATTACCAAGAAAAACAATAAAAGATATCCAAAAGGGGATTTTCCTTAAAGAGGACATTCTAAGACCACAAAACACTTTGTAAAGCACATTGACTTGCCTGCTTTAAGATACCAAACCTGTGGAATTAGCAGATAAAAATTATAAAGTGGATTGATACCCAGAAATACAGCTATGTTTATGAAAGTGATCCTATGCATTGTTAGTAATTCTGTGGTATTAGGACAGCTTTTGCCTGCCACTTCGCTTGAAAGCTACATATTTTGAATTGGCTCAAAAATTTCCTTTGATTATTTGAGTTATATTTTCTTTATGAGTGTGAGCATTGTGACACAAATGATGAAAGTATATGTAGTTGAAAAAAATTAAAGTGTCATAATCCAAGCAGGAGCCTATCTTTGAAATAGAGGTTTGTTTTGTTCTCTATCTTGAGGAGAATTGAAGATACTATATTAAATTAGATACTTTTACAAGCAAGACATGAGTCCCTTACTCAGTGGTTTTTTTTTTAAATGTTAATAGTATTTGTATTTGAGTCCTGAACATTCTACGAAAGCTCAGTACTGGAGAAATGAAAGATTTGAATAGGCTCCTTTGGTGTTTGGAAATTCTAGTTGAGTACCTGGAGCACTAACCTGATTGTCTATGGACCTAATTTCATCCTAGCTATGCTGATATTAGGCAAATATGATGATGATATATGCAAATTGCCTAATATGAGATTAGGCAAATTGTTTAATTTCTGCACCTCAGTTTCTCTACATGTCTACTGTATAAGAATTATTTTGAAGATATATGCAGTGCTATCCTTGGAATGATTTTTCTGGAATAAAAGTTCTTTCAGAATTTTCTCATTGACTTGGGGGGTGAATATCAGATCTCATGCAGCAAATAATTGTTTGCTGTCACTTCCCCCAACACAATAAATCATAGTGTTTTTATTGCATTAAGCTTTTAAAATAAAAATCTATTTCTTAATTAGTAGTTAATAGTGTTATAGAAAAGTAAACATAGTAACATATAGAATTGTGGTTTTAAATCTTAATAAGGAAAACATTCTATAAACTCTTCATATTCCTTTTCTAGTAATTAGACCTGAAACCACCAGTGACTCTAAACAGAATATGACAACTGATAAACCCTAATATGCACTTAACATAAAAATATAAGGGCTGTGAATAGACAGCAAATCTAGGTACAGTGAGTGCCTGTATTAAAATCTTTCCAAATGCTGAGCTCTGATGGTTTACCTTCTTTGAGCAATAGTTTGGACTTAACAACTTATTCGAATAAATAAATTCATTGAAAGTGTATTGTCATGCAGTCTGGCCAGTATTGCTGATGAGAGCCATGGCTACAGTAGAAAACACATAGTTCTTACATTCTTCAGCTGTAGCAGGGCTTTGACCTCTCCAGATTTCAGCCAGCTCTTTAAGGTCACAGACTCATGAGAAATGGAAAGAATGTAGCTCTTGCCTCACCTTTGAACCCCCAAGCAGGGTTTAAATTCAGCAAATATAGCTGAATCCAGAGGAAAACCTTCCAAGCCTCTCAGGCTACTCCTAACCCCTCTCCCCATTGCACAGCCTTTCCCCTATCTCTTTAATCCCCTCTATCCCTCTCTTCCCTTTTTATAATATTGTACAAATCAGGGACAACAGAATTACATTATAACCTACTTTGTTATGTGGATTCAGATCTGTCTTAAATTTCCTGAAACCCAGCTATGG
>SJYA01003247.1:69873-85407 GCA_006410615.1 Neotragus moschatus | reverse complement strand
TAGATTCAAAAGATCTATTCGCTTTGCTTACATACATGTTAAATTACGACTCTGCACTTCCTCAACTCCCTCATTCAGTTGAGCACAACATCTTATTGATTTTATCTCAGAACATCTTCCCAGGTGGCGCTTGTGGTGAACCCACCTGTCAATGCAGCAGACATGAGACACAGGTTCGATCCCTGGATTGGGAAGATCCCCTGGAGGAGGGCATGGCAACCCGCTCCAGTATTCTTGCTTGGAGAATCCCATGGACAGAGGAGCCTGGCGGGCTACACTCCATAGGGTCGCAAAGAGTTGGACACGACTGAAGCGACTTATCACACTACATTTTACTGATCACAACCTCCTCTCTATTTCCACAACCCTCTATTCTCATTTTCTTTCAGATTATTATAATCAGTCTTCCTGACACCAAGCTCCTCATTCTATTCCAACTACCCACTGAGGCAGAAACCGTTGCATGGATTCCTTCTCCTGCTTAAATATCATGAAAAGGGACCCATTTAGCATAATAACACACCAAAGTTAAGGAAGAATAAAGCCCTTGAGGGGGCATTCATTCCCAGCCTACACCAAATGTGTCAAGGGTAGCTTGGGCAGAGAAAAGAGTAGAAAACAAATTGACAGGTAACATCTGTAGTGCCTATTATGTACCAGGCACTATTCAATTATTAATAAAACTTTTAACTATGGGTACTATTATCGTTCTCCATTTTACAGTTGAGAACTTGTCAAGAAAACTGAAACAGAGATAAAATTATTTTCCCAATACTGCACAGTTAGAAAGGCTTTGATTGTTTCTCCTAATTCAGTATACACTGAAACATATTTGTGATCTACTAGTAGTAAGATTATATTCTTTCTCATCATAATGAGCTGTATGTGCTTGCCCTACTAGTGGTGACTTTCACCTAAAAAAAATACAAATAAAATCCCTGGTCTTGTAATTTTTCTCCTTAAAATCTTTTCCATATTAAATACAGTCTGATCTCTTTAGTATAGCATATGAAATAATGCTATACTAAAACCAAAATATTCCTTTCAAAAACCAAAATATTCCTCTTTGGCTTCATCTATCATTCTACCTCCCTCCCCAACTCACACGATCAACTTCTCAGTATCTTCAAACTCTGTGACCCCTTGAATATACCACTTCTTTTTTGGAATTTCCAAGTATCTCTATGCTACCATCACACCCCTTTCACCTTACCTTTCTTTTCATACTTTTAAACCCATCTCTAATGTCACTTCAACCGCTAACACTTGGGCAGCTCCAGGAGGCAAAGTTACTTTTCCCTTTGTGCTCCCCACCCAGAACTGATCATAAAGCCCTTATCTCATAGGAATCCAAGTTTTTTAAAATTTTGTTTCTGTCTCCTAGATAGTAAGCAACTTGAGGGCAGATGCCCTCCTTGCATCTATACCATCTAACAACACCTGGCTATGACCATACATCTCCTGCATAATCCTGCTTCTATGACTACAGTGGTTTCTATTTTGGATAGAGACATGCTCCTGCTCCTCTTTGGAACTGAGACCCGTAAAGAGCTTGACTTTCTGAGTGGTTGACCCATAACACAAAATTTCTTCAGTTATTTGCTGTTGTTTAGTCACTAAATCATTTGCAACTCTTTGCGACCCCATGGACTGTAGCCCTCCAGGCTCCTCTGTCCATGGGATTTTCCAGGCAAGACTACTGGAGTGAGTTGTCATTTCCTTCTCCAAGGGATCTTCCTGACCCATGGATCGAACCCATGTCTCCTGAATTGGCAGACAGATTCTTTACCACTGAACCACCTGGGAAGCCCTCTGTTTAGCTCTCAGTTCAGTTCAGTTGCTCAGTCATATCCAACTCTTTGTGACACCATGGACTGTAGCACACCAGGCTTCCCTGTCCATCACCAACTCCTGGAGTTTCCCCAAACTCATGTCCATTGAGTTGCTGATGCCATCCAACCATCTCATCGTCTGCCGTCCCCTTCTCCTCCTGCCTTCAATCTTTCCCAGCATCAGGGTCTTTTGGAATGAGTTAGTTCTTCACATGAGGTGGCCAAAGTATTGGAGCTTCAGCTTCAGCATCAGTCCTTCCAATGAATATTCAGGACTGATTTCNTTTTTTTTTTTTTTTTTTTTGAGACATTCCTTTCTCATAATCAGATTTCTTTTGATGTTCAAGATATACACATTAAATTCTGATACTTACACAAACTAAATTATAAATCTTTATTTTAATTCTGAATTAATATTTTAAATAAATATACCTGGAAAATTTTCTTATAAGAGCCTTCCAAACTACCTGTATCTCTAATTCTGTGTATAGGTTTGTGAATGCATTTGTGTACCATGGGAACTTAGATTTTTACTGATTAGGAAATGTCATAAAAATGTTCAGGTCCAAAGTTCTACACAGAAAGGAGAGTAAATTAAGGAAGAAAGAAAAATGTTATCTACACTTGGGAACTTCAGCAAAGGATTATCTTGGTAACTTCTAACCTCTACCTAACTACTTCTAACCACTATTTTTATTCTGAGAAAAACCTCAGGAGAGGCAATACTCACTAACAAGTATGTGCTGTAAAAAGCAACTGCTGTTACAATGGAAGTCAACTATGGGTACCTAAACCTTCAGTACATGTGATGTGAAGTTGTCCTTTTTGATTTGGATTTATCTTATAAATATGTTTCCAAAATAATACTTTGGAGTAAGACTCTTAAGTTCAAATATGGTCTTCAGTTTTGCCGAAGTTCACTTTGTTTGGTATGGAAGCTATTTGCATAATATATAAACATTTAAGTTTTACAGATAATTCTCAAAGCATTAGATATAAGCTATACCCTAAGGAGCTCAGAATTTTTAAGTCAGAAATGGGCAAAGTACCATAAAGTGATTTCCTTTGGTTGAGCTTATATAATAGGAACAAAAAGATTTGTGCAGAACTTGAAACTTCTTTCTATATATCTTTATTATAACTGGAAAAAAATGCCTACAGGAAATGTTTTTCCTTTTATAAATCTAGATTTAAAAATTATAGGGACAGATAAACTGAAACTTGAACATCATTTGTCTTTCAGATATTCTGAAAGTAATTTTTGACTGCTAGATTTGAGATGCTAACAGGTGGAGCTGGTGGTAAAGAACTTTCCTGCCAATTCAGGAGACTTAAGAGACGTGGGTTCAATCCCTGGGTCGGGAAGAGGAAGATACCATGGAGGAGGGCACAGCAACCCACTCCAGTATTCTTGCCTGGGGAATTCCGTGGACAGTGGAGCCTGGTGGGCTATCATCCATAGGGTAGCAAAGAGTCAGACACAACTGAAGTGATTTAGCTTACAATCCATACTCAGATACATCCTGTTTTAAGAGAAGAGTTTATAAAAATATCTAGATTTATAATGCACATGTTGGAGGGTGACTGTGCCCATTACAAAGTAGTTCTTTACTTTACCAACAAATTCAAGCTGCTTTTAACTGGGAGTTCCTAGGAGTTCCCTGATGGTATATATCAATACTGCATAAGCTATTAACTTCTAGACAGAGGTAGGTGTGGTAGGTAGAACCACTGCCAACTGAAGATAAAACTGATAATAAATTCTAAAATGATTGTGGAAGTAAAGGAGAAGACATGGACTGACAGAAATCTGGTTTGAGAACAACTTTGCAGGAATACATGTGTGGTATAACATATGTTGCACTTAAAGTGAAGATTATTTGGGGACTACAGTTCTCTCCTAATAGTAGAACCCATCAATCAATTTGCCCCCAATAGGTCTACATGAAACTGCCATTCGAAAATACTCCTTACACTTGGTTCATATTTTTCATTAATACTGCATGGCCAAAATCTTCTTGACCAAAAGATTATTTGGTGAATAGTTTTTTTCCTTCATTTTCTTAGATGTCTAAGGGTAATTTGTAAAATCATGTAATTTTCAATGTGGTTCAGGCCTTATAAATAAGTAAATGTTGATCTTCTTCAGTAAAACCTGAGAAGTCTGCCTGTGTAAGCCTACCTCACAAATGGAAAAAGGAATACTATCCTCTGGAAATGTGAAATATAATGTGTTCAATATATACTTTAGCCTTGTATGTGAGACAGCAAAAGAGACACACATGTATAGAATAGACTTTTGGACTCTGTGGGAGAGGGCGAGGGTGAGATGATTTGGGAGAATGGCATTGAAATATGTATAATATCATATATGAAATGAATAGCCAGTCCAGGTTCTATGCATGATACTGGATGCTTGGGGCTGGTGCACTGAGACGACCCAGAGGGATGGTATGGGGAGGGAAGATGAAGGGGGGTTCAGGATGAGGAACACGTGTATACCTGTGGCAGATTCATGTTGATGTATGGCAAAACCAATACAATATTGTAAAGTAATTAACCTCCAATTAAAATAAATAAATTTATTTAAAAAAAACAACAAACAAAAAAGATTGAGGGGGCTAAGCAGAGCTAGGGGTAGGATCTTAAAGTTATGGCTCAGGCCATATGATTCTAAGTAGCCACTCTTGATGGAGTATTGGGGTGGCTTCTGCTGCCCCCACCATATCCCTTCTTTTGTCACCTTCACCCTCTGGGTGATAAGTAGTGTGAGGGTGCAATGGCAGGAACACCTTGGCAGTATTAAAAAAAAAAATGTTGCCTGCCATATCGGTAAGCAAAGAATGTTGCAGCCATCAAGCCACCATATTACAGCTGCCTTGAGAGCAAGCCCTGAGGGAACCTGGGATAGAAACAGGATACCCACTACCAAGCAGTGAATGGCTGCATCCACCCCCTGGACAGTGCAACCTGAGGAGACTCAGGATGAGAAGTCACAGATACTGACCCCTGGTAGCTGACATTCATATCAAAGGAATGATTTCATTGAGCTGTGACTTTTGCAATGACTGGCTCAGCAGTAAAGAATTCGCTGCAATATAGGAGACTCAGGTTGTATCCCTGGGTCAGGAAGATCCCCTGGAGGAGGGCATGGCAACCCACTCCAGTATTCTTGCCTGTAGAATTCAATGGACAGAGGAGCCTGGTAGGCTACGGTCCCTGGGGTCACAAAGAGTTCGACACAATTGAGCGACTAACACTTGCACTTCACTTTTTTCTCCACTTATTTGTAACACTTGGCAAACTATTCTTTCCTCTCTCATCATCCATTTCCTTGTTTGTTCATTGGTAATGACGATAGTACCTACTGCATAGGCTTTTTGTAAGAATGAATATGAGAAAAATCATGTAAAGCACTCAACAAAGTGCCTGGCACATAGAAAGGCCCTCAATAAGTGGTCGCATTGCTGTTGTGTGATTAATGAGAGTCAGGTTTAGGACCCAGGTTTCCTAATTGCCATTGTTCTCTTCACCATGACTGCAACGGCATAACTGCTAGAGAATCTTTAGTAAACTTGAACATATATTTTATACGTGTACCCTATTAATCAAATCAGAGTTCCTCTCATTATCAGTTAGTGGGTTTAGATGTTTTCACCTGCAAGATAAAAAGTGACATCTATAATGCCATTAAAAGAGACAATTAAATCTAAATAATCAGTTCCAATCCCAAGAGAAACAGCACAATATACACTCCAAGTTGCACTTTATAAACTAAACTGCTTCTGAATACCTAAAATTTAGTCATGAGACACAGGAAACTCAGGAGGAATACAACATTCAAGATTTGTTGTTGGAAAAGCATTTGTTATGGATTCCATCACTAGCTTTATTTACAGGACTTTTACCCATATTCTAATAGTGATTGGTGCATCACAAGCTGAAAAAGAAATTTCATGGAAATACTGTAAATCTCTGCAGCAATTGGGACTTAGAAGTTGACAAGGAAGATCCAAACAGATTCAGTGGCTGTCTGCATAGGAGGTCTGATCAAAGGGAACTGGAATAGAAAGCACTACATGTGCCATAACTTGGACAGACAATAAATATTTGACTAACAATACTATTTGTGGTAAGAATATCTACTTGGATGCATATCATGAATGTGGTGTATATTTAAATAAAGTTTTGTAACAAGAGTCATTGACTTGTTTTTCTGCTCATGTTGCAATCCAGACCAAAAAAAACATTTTACAGGTATTTCTATAAAAACTTCAACCTCTGCATAGAAAGTTCTTTGAAAAATAACTCAGTTTGCGCACACTAATGGGCACTCTTTCCCTCCTGCTTCTTCAAATATCACAATACTTGCCTGAACGAGCAACGCTGATATTGTATACACAAAAGTTAATGCTTCTGCAGCAATAAAAATAATCTTAAAAGAACATTAAAAGAATATAGATGTATATATAAGCAAGGGATCTAGGAAAGTTCCTGAAATGTAGTAATCCCTATAAATGTTTTATAAATAAATAGGTAATTAATGTCATGGGGAAAATCCACAATATATGGTTAAACAACAACAAAAAAAAGCAAGCAAATTATAGCTATACATCTGGAACTGACAAAATTGTTAAACTATATTTCAATTTTTTAATTTAAAAATAAAAAAGCAAGTTACAGAAATAGAATGTATAGCACATCTCATTTTGTGTAAAGAATAGAGAGCAGTCTACATGCATATGTGTATGTTTGTGTGAACTCTAAAAGAATGCACACAAAATGGTGACATTATTTATTTTTGAATTGTGCAAATATATGAATAATATTTTCCTTTTATAATTTTGGAATTTCCTACATTTTTGACATATTCATTCGTCAGCACTTCTAATATTACTCCTCACCAGATGTATAACTCTGTTCTTTCAGATATTTTTCTATGCACACACACATGCACACACTGACTGACACACTCAGTATAAGGGTACACAACCTTTGTAAAAAAATTTTAAAATAAATTGGCTTATATCATAGTTCTGTAATAGCTTTTCACAAAACAATGTATCTTGTACACCATAAAATCCAATAAATAAAACATTGCTTACCCTTTTTTCATTGCTACTTAGTGTTCCATGATATGAAATTCATTTAACCAGTCATTATTATTGAACATTTAGGTGTTTCTAGTTTTATTGCTACTTCAAGCAGTGATTCAATGAACATTTCATACACATATTTCTGTTCACATGCATATTTCTGATAAGTGAATTCTTAGAGATTAAATTCCTAGATTAAAGAATATGTACATTTAAAACTTTGATAGAAACAGACAAATGGTACTCCAAAAAGACTTTATCAATTTGCACTCTCATTTGTACTAGATGTTATTATTCCTTTACTGTCTGCCAATAAGATGGGCAAAAGCATGGCATCATATTTTTATGCTTTGCATTTCTCTAATTACTTTTACATCTGAACATATGTTTATTGGCGATTTTGAATCACCTCTTCTGTGATTTACCAATCCATGCCCTTGCCGCTTTTATGATTTGTTAACAGTTCTTTTTATATTCTGTGTACTTACTTTTGTTATACACATTGTAAATATTTCCCTCCAATTCTGGATTTTAAAATTGTTTATGGGGTGATTTGTTACACAGAAACTTTAAATTGTGATGTAGTCAAATCACTCAGTATTTACCCTTATGACTTCCGGGCTTTGCATCTTGTTTAGGAAAGCCTTCTCCAATTTGATATTATGAAAATAAATCTTATATGTTGTTTAAATACTGTTATGACATTGTTTAACATTTAGCTCTTTGTATGTGTGCCCAGTCACTCAGTCATGTCCAATTCTTTGCATCCCTATGGACGGTATAGCCTTTCAGGCTATTCTGTCCATGGGATTCTCCAGGCAAGAATACTGGAGTGGGTTTCCATGCCCTCCTCCAGAGGATCTTCCCCACCCAGGGCTTGAACCCAGGTCTCCCACACTGCAGGCAGATTATTTACCCCCTGAACCACCAGGGAAGCCCAAGAATACTAGCGGAGGTAGCCTATCCCTTCTCCAGGAAATCTTCCTGACCCAGAAATCAAACAGGTCTTCCGCACTGCAGGCAGATCTTTACCAGCTGAGCTATGAGGGAAGCCTAGTAACCAGAAATCTGATCCCTTTTTCTACAAGTTTGTTAATTGTCCTACAACACTATGTTAGTTCCTGGTGGACAAAATGGTGATTCTTTATTTCTATACATTCCAAAATGTTCACCACAACAACTCCAATTTACTTTATATTACATTATTATTGATTGTATTCCCCATACTGTATATTTCATACCTATGACTTGTTTACTTTGTAACTGGAAGTTTGTACCCCTAATCAGCCTCACCTGTTTTTCTCCTCCGCTTACCCTCACTTCCCTTTGGTAACCATCTGTTTGTTTCCTGTATCTATGACTATTTTTCTTTTGTTTATTTGTTTTGGTTTTTAGATTCCGTATATAAGTGAAATCATATGGTATTTGTCTTTATTTGTCTGGTTTATTTCACTTAGCATAATACCCTGTAGATCTATCCATGTTGGTGCAAATGGCAGAATTTCATTCTTTTTATAGCTTAATAATATTTAAATATTATATTGGTATAATGGAATATTATTTGCTCCACACATCTTCTTTATCCACTCACCTATCCATGGACACTTGGGCTTCCCAGGTGGTTCAGTGGTAAAGAATTTGCTTGCCACTGCAGGAGACATAAGAGACATGGGTTCAATCACTCTGTCAGGAAGATCACCTGGAGTGGGGCATGGCAACTCACTTCAGCTTTCTTGCTTGGAGAGTCCCACAGACAAAGGAGCCTGGCAGACCACAGTCCATAGGGTTGCACAGAGTTGGATATGACTGTAGTGATATAGCACACATGGATCCATAGTCACTTAGGTTGATTCCATATTTTGGATACTGTAAATAATGCTGCAGTGAACATAAGGTTGCATATACCTTTTCAAATTAGTGTTTTCATTCTCTTCAGATAAATATCCAGAAGTAGAGTTGCTGTATTGTTTGGTAGTTCTCTATTTGATTTTTTTTGAGGATTGTCCATACTATCTTCTATAGTGGCTGCACCAATTTACATTCCCACCAAAAATGCATGAGGGTTCCCTTTTCTCCTTGCCAACAATTGTTATTTATGATATTTTGTCCTTGAAATATATTTGATTTACAATATTATGTTAGTTTCAAGTGTACAGCATAGTGATTTGATATTTTTTGTACATACTCCATTATAGCTTATTTCAAGATAATGGCTCAAATTTCCTGTGTTATATGGTATATCCTTGTTACTTATCTATTTTATATATAGTAGTTTGTATCTGTTAATCTCATACCCCTAGTTTGTCCCTCTCCCCTTCTCTCTCTGTTAACCACAAGTTTGTTTTCATATTTGCGAGTTTGTTTCTGTTTTGTATTATACATTCATTTGTATTATTTTAGATTCTGCATATAAGTGATACCATGCAGTATTTGTCTTTCTCTGTCTGGCTTAATAAACTAAGCATAACATTCTCAAGGTCCATCCATGGTGCTGCAAATGGCATTATATCATTCTTTTTTATAACTGAGTAATATTCCATGGGTATATACACTACATCTTATTAATCTAATCATCTGTTGATGGGCACATGGATTGCTTCCATGTTATGGCTATTGTAAATAGTGCTGCTATGAAAATTGGGGTGTGTGTATCTTTTCAAATTATGGTTTTGATTTTTTTCTTCTGATATAACTGAAGTTGTTGGATGATATGGTAGTTCTACCCTTAGTTTTTGAGGAACCTCTATACTGTTTTCTATAGCAGCTGCACCAATTTATATTTTCACCAGCAATATGCAAGTATTTCTTTTCTCCCCATCCTCACCAACAATTTTTATTTATGGTCTTTTTGATAAATAGCCATTCCGACAGGTGTGAGGTGATACTCATTGTGGTTTTGATTTACATTTCTCTGTTGAAAAATAATAAGCATCTTTTCATGTGTCTGTTGGCCATCTGTATGTCTTCTTTGAAAAAATGTTCATTCAGATCTTCTGCCCATTTTTCAATTGAGTTTTTTTGGGGGATTTGATGTTGAATGTTATGAATTTTTATATTTTGGATATTAACCTTTTATCACATATATCATTTTTAAATATCTTTTTCCATTCTGTATTCTGCCTTTTTATTTTGTGAACAGTTTGTTTTGCTGTGCAAAACATTTTCATTTGATATAGTCCCATTTGTTGATTTTTGCTTCTGTTTCCATAGCCTGAAGAGGCATATCCAAAAAAAAATTCTGAGACTGCTGGCGAGTGTACTGCCTATGTTTTCAAGTTAAATTGGGTCAGTGAGCTGATGGCAGTTCAGTTCAGTTCAGTTCAGTCGCTCAGTCATGTCAGACTCTTTATAACCCACGGAATGCAGCACCTCAGGCCTCCCTGTCCATCACCACCTCCCATACTTTACTCAAACTCATGTCCATTGAGTCAGAGAGTCCATCCAACCATCTCAACCTCTTTTGTCCCCTTCTCCTCTTGCCTTCAATCTTTCCCAGCATCACGGTCTTTTCAAGTGAGTCAGCTCTTCGCATCAGGTGGCCAAAGTATTGGAGTTTCAGCTTCAATATAAGTCCTTCAAATGAACATTCAGGACTGATTTCTTTTAGGATGGACTGGTTGGAGCTCGCTGCAGCCCAATAGTTTCTCAAGAGTCTTCTCCAACACCACAGTTCAAACGCATCAGTTCTTCAGTGCTCAGCTTTCTTTATAGTCCAACTCTCACATCCATACATGACCACTGGAAAAACCATAGCCTTGACTAGACGGACCTTTGTTGGCAAAGTAATGTCTCTGCTTTTTAATATGACGTCTAGGTTGGCCACAACTTTTCTTCCAAAGAGTAATCATCTTTTAATTTCATGGCTTCAGTCACCATCTGCAGTGATTTTGGAGCCCCCAAAAATAAATATTGACACTGTTTCCACTGTTTCCCCATCTATTTTCCATGAAGTGATGGGACTAGTTGCCATGATCTTAGTTTTCCAAATGTTGGGCTTTAAACCAACTTTTTCACTCTCCTCTGTAACTTTCATCAAGAGGTGCTTTAGTTCTTTTTCATTTTCTGCCATAATGGTGGTGTCATCTGCATGTCTGAGGTTATTGATATTTCTCCCAGGAATCTTGATTCCAGCTTGTGTTTCTTCCAGCCCAGCATTTCTCATGATATACTCTGCACATAAGTTAAATAAGCAGGGTGACAATATACAGCCTTGACATAATCCTTTTCCTATTTGGAACCAGTCTGTTGTTCCATNACTAAAGCTGAAACTCCAATACTTTGGCCACCTCATGTGAAGGGTTGACTCATTGGAAAAGACTCTGATCCTGGGAGGGATTGGGGGCAGGAGGAGAAAGGGACGACCGAGGATGAGATGGCTGGATGGCATCACTGACTCAATGGGAGTGAGTCTGAGTGAACTCCGGTAGTTGGTGATGGACAGGGAGGCTTGGTGTGCTGCAGTTTATGGGGTCACAAAAAGTCGGACATGACTGAGCTACTGAACTGAAGAGAATGTAACATATATCATATTTAGAATCTTTCAGTCTAGTAATGTCGGCTGCTGGGTAAGTAATGTAGTCTTATGTGCATAGTTTTCACTAGCACAGCCTAGTAGATTATACTACACCATCAAATAAATACATGCTCAGTCTAAAATTTCAACAGAATTAAATGAGTCCCATCTTAAGTGGGCCATCTTGCCCATGAAACCTGGACCCTGACAGGAAAACTGAATAAAGTAGGCCCAGGAGGCTGGATTATGTCCAGGAATTGAGAGACAGATCACATTCCTCTTCACTTAGTGCAAGATATATGGCCCTGTTCAATCTTTAAAAATACTGAGAGGTGAGAAAAAGATGACATTTGAGCTAAGTGACATTTTCATTATTGTTGCTGTTTAGTCACTCAGTCCTGTCCATTTCTGATTCTTTTCAACCCCATGGGCTTTAGCCACCAGGCTCCCTTGTACATGGGGTTTCCCAAGCAAGAATGCTGGAGTGGGTTGCCATTTCCTTCTCTAGGGGATCTTCCTGACCCAGGGGTTGAACCCATGTATCTTGCTTGGCAGGTGGATTCTTTACCACTGAGCCACATGGGAAGTGCAAGTGGCACTACTTGATCTTAAGTGGAGATGTCAAAACAAGCATATGAAGATCATATTTCCCAAAGGTTCTTTAATCTGTTACAACATGATAATAGAAAACAACCAATGGTACCAGTGTATTCTTCAGAGTGTATGCTCTCACTATGCGACTCAAACTATTTCTTCTGCCTGGTTTATTTATACACCACGGTTTACAACTCTCAGTGCAAACAGTGTATTTTATTTTTTTNTCAAAACAAGCATATGAAGATCATATTTCCCAAAGGTTCTTTAATCTGTTACAACATGATAATAGAAAACAACCAATGGTACCAGTGTATTCTTCAGAGTGTATGCTCTCACTATGCGACTCAAACTATTTCTTCTGCCTGGTTTATTTATACACCACGGTTTACAACTCTCAGTGCAAACAGTGTATTTTATTTTTTTAAATAAATTTATTTATTTTAATTGGAGGTTAATTACTTTGCAATATTGTATTGGTTTTGCCATACATCAACATGAATCCACCACAGGCATACACATGTTCCCCATCCTGGCCCCCCTCCCTCTTCCCTCCCTATACCATCCCTCTGGGTCGTCCCAATGCACCAGCCCCAAGCATCCAGCACCATGTATGGAACCTGGACTTAACCCTGTATGCGAGACAGCAAAAGAGACATAGATGTATACAAACAGTGTATTTTAATGACTTCTGAAGAGAGTACCTGAGTCTGGACAGCTAAATGCTGCCGGAATAATGATAAATGGCTAAATCATCTTCTTCTGACATGAATAGCAGCACTGATTCAGCAGTATGAAGTGTTGTTTACCAGAGGAAACAGTGAATGTTGACAGTATACTGTAAATATGTCCTGGAAAAAATACTGACGACAGGTGCAAACAATTTTCTGCGTGGAAATTCAAATATAGCTGTAATGACATGTGATAGAACAGCAGATGTTTCCCAGAACAAGTACCATTTCCATCACTAATGCTTTCCTTATTTTTAAGCCACTTTCACTAACTCACAAAAACATTTATTTGTTTAGAGTTTAAAAAACAGACATAATTAAAATGCAATGCAAATGATCTTTTATTGAAATATGTTTAATTTCTGCACATGATATGCTAGCAAAGGGAAAACTTCTTTATTCTTCAATTAGGTCCAAATACTAATGTCATTATACTCTTGCTTGGTAAAGCTTTGAGCTTTCTTGTTTTTGACCAAATTATTTAAAAAGTTATATTATTCTTCTACTACAATAGTTATGACTATGAAAATTAGGTTTTTAAAAATATTCACTTTATATTTGAAATGAACTGACATTTTTATGAGAATTAATGCCATTGAGCCTCATATATTAGGACATGCAAAAGATTTCAGTTCACAGACATCCTTATTAATAGAACTTTGTACCTATAAGAAGGGATGGGGGAAGATTTCCAGTTTCTGGGACTAGGAAGGAGTCATGTCTTTTTAAAGAAGAAATAATACAGGAAGAAGGAAATTACAACTTGGCTGCTTTTCCTACTCCAGAGTTAGGGTACTGTGAATAAGATAGTGTCAAGTAATTTGAGGAGCTCAGAATATAGATGAAGATGTGCCAGAATACAGAAAGATATCCTCAGGTTTTGAAACAGATGGGAGAAACAAAACCATTTTACAAAGTGAGAAAAGTCAGGGTACTAAGAACAGCATAAGGTGGTGAGGAAGCTGAAACAAGCGTATTCTTAAATCTTTAGTTAGTTTTTAAAGAAATTTGTTTATTTTTCATTGGAGGATAATTTCCTTACAATGTTATGTTTGTTTCTGCCAAATGTCAACATGAATCAGCCATAGTTATACATATATCCCCTCCCTTATGAACCTCCCTCCCACCTCCCACCCCTCTAGATTGTCATAGAGCATCAGATTTGAGTTCCCTGCATCATACAGCAAATTCCCACTGGTTATTTTACATATGGCAATTTGTATGTTTCAATTTTACTCTTTCAATTCATCCCTCACTCTCCTTTGCTGTGTTCACAAGTCTGTTCTCTATGTCTGCATCTCCATTGCTGCCCTGCAAACAGGTTCATCAGTATCGTCATTCCAGATTCCATATATATATGTTAATATATGATATTTGTTTTTCTCTTTCTGATTTACTTTGGTCTGTATAATAGGATCTAGGTTCATCCACCTCACTAGAATGGACTCAAATGCGTTCCTTTTCATGACTAACATTCCATTGTATATTTGAACCACAACTTCTTTATCCGTTGATCTATTGATGGATATCTAGGTTGCTTCCATTTCCTAGCTATTGTAAATAGTACTGCAATGAACATTGTGGTACACATGTAATATTCAATTACATTTTCCTCGGGGTATGTGCCCAGTAGTTGGGTTGTTGGGTCATATAGTAGTTTTATTCCCAGTTTTTTAAGGAATCTCCATGATGTTCTCTACAGTGGTTGTATCAATTTATATTCACACCAACAATGCAAGAGCGTTGCCTTTTCTCTACATCCTCTACAACATTTATTGTTTATAGACTTTTTGTTTTGACTAGTGTGAGGTGATACATCATTGTAGATTTGATTTGCATTTCTCTATTAATGAGTGATGTAGAGCATTTTTTCATGTGTTTATTAGCCATCTGTAGGTATTCTTTGGAGAAATATCTCCAAAGATACGATTGGATTGTTTGCGTTTCTGTTATCGAGTTGTGTGAGCTGCTTGTTTATTTTGGAGATTCATCTTTTGTCAGCTGTTTCATTTGCTATTATTTTCTCCCGTTCTGAGTGTTGTCTTTTCACCTTGGTTATAGTTTCCTTTGCTGTGCAAAAGATTTTAAGTTTAATTAGGTCCCATTTGTTTATTTTTGTTTTTATTTCTATTATTCTAGAAGGGGGTCATGGAGGATCTTGCTGTGATTTATGTCAGAAGTGTCTTACTTATGTTTTCCTCTAGGAGCTTTATACTTTCTGGCCTTACATTTGAGTCTTTATTCCATTTTGACTTTATTTTTGTGTATGGTGTTAGGAAACAGTTCTAACTTTATTCTTTTATGTGTAGCTTTTCAGCTTTCTCAGCACAACTTATGGAAGAGGCTGTCTTTTCACCATTGTATATTCTTGCCTCCTTTGTCAAAGATAAGGTGCCCATAAGTGTATGGGTTTATCTCTAGGGTTTCTGTCTGGTTCCCTTGGTCTATATTTATGTTTTGGTGCCAGTACCATACTGTTTTGATGACTGTAACTTTTTAATACAGTCTGAATTCAGGAAGGTTGATTCTTCCAGCTCCATTTTTCTTTCTCAAGATTGCTTTAGCTATTTGGGATCTTTTTGTTACCATACAAATTGTGAAATTTTTTGCCCTAGTACTCTAAAAAAATATATCATTGGTAGTTTGATAGGGATTGCATTGAACCTGTAGATTGCTTTGGTTAGTATAGTCATTTTCACTCTATTGCTTCTTCCAGTCCAAGAACATTATTATATTATTATTATTATAATATATTATATATAATATAA
>SJYA01003247.1:49875-69773 GCA_006410615.1 Neotragus moschatus | reverse complement strand
AGTTGGGAGTCATTTTTATCACTTTTACTCTGACTGCTGTGTTTAGGACTTCCAACACTATGTTCAATAATAGTGGTAAGAGTGGGCACCTTCTCTTGTCCCTGATCTTAGGAGAAATGCTTATTGTTTTTTCATCATTGAGAATAATGTTTGCTGTGGGTTTGTCAAATATGGCCTTTATTACGTTTAGCTATGTTCTTCAATGCCTACTCTCTGGAGAGTTTTTATCATAAATGGATGTTGAATTTTGTCAAAAGCTTCCTCTGTATCTATAGAGATGATTGTATGGTTTTTATATTTCAATTTGTTAATATGGTATATCACATTGACTGATTCGTGTATATTGATGAATCCTTGCATCCTTGGGGGAAAGCGCACTTGATCATGATGCATAATCCTTTTAATGTGTTGTTGAATTCTGTTTCCTAGAATTTTGTTGAAGATTTTTGCATCTAAGTTCATCAGTGATATTGGCCTGTAATTTTTTTTTTTAATGTGGCATCTTTGTCAGGTTTTATTATCAGGATGATGGTGGCCTTGTAGAATGAATTAATGAATTTTTGTTTGAAATTTTCTGGAAGACTTTGAGCAGGATAAGTGTTTGTCCTTCCCTGTGCTATTGGAAGAATTCACATATGAAGCCATTTGGCCTTGGGCTTTTGTTTGCTGGAAGATGGTGTTTTTTTTTAATTACAGTTTTGACTTTTGTGATTGGTCTCTTTACATTTTCTATTTCTCCGGGTTCAGTTTTGGAAGGTTATACTTTTCTAAGAATTGATCCATTTCTTCCAGATTGTTCATTTTATTGACAAATAGTTGCTCATAGTAGTTTCTTGTGACCCTTTGTATTTCGGTGTTGTCTGTTATAACTTCTGCTTTTTTATTTCTAATTTTATTGACTTGAGTCATCTTCCTTTCTCTCTTGATGAGTGTGGCTAATGGTTTGTCAGTTTTATCTTATTAAAGAAACAGCTTTTAGTTTTATTGATTTTTGTTATTGTATCCTTCATTTCTTTTTCATTTATTTCTTCTCTGATCTTTATGATTTCTCTCTTTCTACTAACTTTGGGGGTTTTGTTCTTCTTTTTCTAGTTGCTTTAGGTGTAAGGTTAGATTATTTGATATTTTTCTTGTTTCTTGAGGTAGGCTTGTATTGCTATAAAATTCCCGCTTAATATTGCTTTTAGTGCACCCCATAAGTTTTGGGTTGTCTTGTTTTCACTATCATTTGCTTTTAGGCATTTTTTATTTCTTCTTTGATTTCTTCAGTGAACTATTGATTATTCAAAAGCATATCGTTTAGCCTCCATGTGTTTGTGTGTGTGTGTGTGTGTTTTTTATATAGTTTTTCCCCCTATACCTGATATTTAATCTTATAGCATCATGGTTAGAAAAGATGCTTGAAATGATTTCAAAATTTACCAATATTTCAAAATTTACAAAGGATTGATTTGTGACCTTAGATGTGATCTGTCATGGAGAGTGTTCCATCTGCACTTCAGAAAAAGCTGAAATCTATCATTTTCACATGATATACCCTGTAAATATCAATTCGGTCCTTCATCCCCAATGTATCATTTTGTGCTTGTGTTTCTTTATTAATTTTCTGTCTGGATAATCTGTCTATTGGTGTGAGTAGGTTACTAAAGACCCCCCCCCCAACTCTTATTGTGTTCCTGTAGATTTTCCCTTGAATTGTCATTAGCATTTGCCTTATGTATTGAGGCGCTGTTATGTTGGGTGCATATATATTTATAATTGTTATATCTTATTGGACTTATCCCTTGATCATTATGTAGTGTCCTTCCTTGTCTCTTGTAAAAGTCTTAACTTTAAAGTCTATTTTACCTGATATGAGTTTTGATACTACTGCTTTCTTTTTATTTCCATTTAAGTGGAATATCTTTTTCTAGCCCCTCACTTTCAGTTTGTATGTGTCTCTAGGTCTGAGGTGTGTCTCATGTAGAAAGCATATATAGGGTCTTCTTTTTGTATCCATTCATCCAGTCTGTCTTTTGGTTGGAGAATTTGATTCATTTATATTTAAGGTAATTATTGGCATGTATAATCCTATTACTATTTCCAGTATTCTTTTGAGTTTGTTTTTGTAGACCTTTTCTTTCTCATGTGTTTCTGTCTAGAGAAGTTCCTTTAGTCTTTGTTGTAAACCTAGTTTGGTGTTGCTCTATTCTCTATATTTTTCTTGTCTGTAAAGCTTTTGATTTCTCCCTCAAATCTAAATTATATCCTTGCTGGATAAAGTAATCTTGGTTGTGGGTTTTTCCTTTCATTACTTTAAGTATATCCTGCAACTCCTTTCTGGCCTTCAGAGTTTCTCTTGAAAGATCAGCTGGTAGCCTTATGGGGATCCATTCATACATTATTTCTTGCTCTTCCCTTCCTGCTTTGAATATTTGTTCTTTGTGATTAATTTTTGTTAGTGTGATTAATTTTTGTTAGTTTGATTAATATGTGTCTTGGCATGCTTCTCCTGGGGTTTATGCTGTATGGAAATTTCTNGTGGAATCATATGGTATGCTATTTGTTGCTTTTCTTGCTGATTTTTTTCTTGTACTTTGTTTAATTAGTTTGATTAATATGTGTCTTTACATGTTTCTCCTAGGGTTTATCCTATTTGGGACTCTCTGGGATTCCAAGACTTGGGTGGCTAGTTGTTTCCCATGTTAGGGAATTTCTTTGGCTACAATCTCACCAGATATTTTCTCATACCCTTTTTCTCTTTTTCTTTGGGGACCCCTATAATTTGAATATTGGTGAGCTTAATGTTGTCCCAGAAGTCTCTGAGACTGTCCCTGTTTCTTTTTACTCTTTTTTCTTTATTCTGCTCTGCTTCAGTTATTTCCACCATTCTGTCCTCCACCTCATTTATCCATTCTTCTGCCTCAGTTACTCTATTGGTTCCTTCTAGTATATTTTTAATCTCAGTTTTTATGTTGTTCATTGCTGATTGTCTATTCTTCATTTTTTTTCTGTGTCCTTGTTAAACATTTATTCTGGGTCCTTGTTAAACATTTCTTAAATCTTCTCAATCTGTGCCTCCAGCTTATTTATCTGTGCCTATATTTTATTTTAAAGATTTTTTATTATATTTATTATCAATACTCTGATTACTTTTTCAGGTGGATTGCCTATTTTCTCTTCATTTTTTTTGGTCTTGTGGGTTTTTATGTTCCTTCATCTGCTGCATGTTTCTCTATCTTTTCATTTTGGTTAACTTACTGTGTTTGTGGTTTCCTTTCTGCAGGCTCGTGGGCCATAGTTCCTCTTAATTCTGAAGTCTCACCCCTATGAGTGGAGTTGGGCCAGTGCCTTGTGAAGCTTTCCTGGTTGGGGGGACTCGTACCTGTGTTCTGATAGATGGAGCTGGATTTTTTCTCTCTGAAGGACAGTGCCATATTCAGTAGTGTGTTTTGGGGTATCTATGGGTTTGGTATGACTTTAGGCAGCTTGTATGCTAGTATTCAATGTTATGTTCCTATTTTGCTGAAGGATAGGCAAAGGGCATCTGGCACTGGAGCTTGATGGCCTTTAGGTAGGGCTTGGTCTTAGTGTTGAGATGGAGGCCTTTGGGAGAGCTCCTGCTGATTAATATTCCATAGGGTTGGGATTTCTCTGGTCCAAAGTCCTCAATTCAGTTCGCTCACCTTGGGGCTTCAGGCTAAACCTCTTAGTGTAGCGCCAAGACTTCTTTGGCTATACAGCACAGAAGACAAAACCCCAAGATGATTGGTGAAAGCAACACTCAATAGTCTAGAACACCCAAGAAACTCACACTCTTAAAGAGAGAAAAGATGATAAAAAAAAAGGAGCCAAAAAAGGAGCAATCAAACCAATAAATAAACCCATACATAAAAATGAATACTAAAAACTAGAATTTCAAAAACACAAAATTTAGAACATAGAAAAAATGCAATATAGTTAAAGGGTACTGTAAAAGAGGTAAATAAAATAAAATGAATTTGTTTAAGATGCTTTAAAAAAGGAAAAAGTAGGTTATAAAAATTAAGGGAATAATATAGAAAGAGCAAACTTAGAACAATATGAAAAAGAAAAAAGGGGGAAACTATATATAGAGTGGTGGTAAGAAGAAGGTCTTCATGATTCCTTTTTTTTCCACTCCACACAGTGGTTTCCAGTCAATCTGCCTACTCAGAAAGTCCTCCAATATTTCTAGGAAGGTCTCTGAACCTGTTGTGGGCAGTGTGGGGTTCGCTCAGTCTCAGATCTGGCCTTTCTCCAGCTTGTACTTGCTCCCAAAGTCCACAGTTGTACCCAAAGTCCACAGTCTCAAGGTAATTGTGGGGAATTAATCCACTGCACCTGTGGCTTCAGGTGCTAATACCCTTTCTCTTCTTCGGTCACACAGCCCCTGGTGTTCCACTTTGGTTTTGGACCGAGCTCTGCTTGTAGGCTGCCCTCTGCTGTCTACTCCCCATTCAGGCAAGAGGGGGTAAAAGGCTGAGACTTATTAAGGCTCACTTTCTCAACTGGGCTGGGGAGAGGGAAGGGTATGGCAGCCACAATTGGGATCTAACAGGGAGTGCCTGAGGTTGTAGAAACCTGCTCAATGTTGTTATAGTCAGGTGGGTTGTGTATTCTCCCAGAAGAATTGGCCCCAGGTCATGGGTCCCTAGAAAGGGCCAAGTTGCTTAGGCTCCCAGTAAGGTGTGGGCAGTAACCTGTGCCTGCTCACAGCCGGGTGGTAGCTGCTTTGGCAGTGACTAATGGCTTATGTTTCCTCCCCTGGGATCATAAACTGCAGCCATGTCCAATTCTGCTGGTGGTGCTCTTAGCAGTTTTTCTGGTTTTGGTGGCCGCTGGTGAAGTCAGATTGTACTGGTGACTACAATCCCCTGCCTCTCTGAGATACCCAGTCCCCACCCTAGACTCCCTCAGCTGCAATCTCACCAGCGCCATCAGAGTATCCTTGTGGCAGCCAACCCTAGTCCTCTTCCTGGGGTCAGATACCTGAACCTGACTGAGCCTCAGCACTCTGCCCCTACTCTCTGCTACTAGCACAGGCGTGTGAGCTACTTCTCTTCTGGGAAGTGCTGTTCGGCAATGATCTCTGTGGTGAATTCTCTCTGTTTTGTCTTCTGAACATCTGTTCCTGAACTCCCCTTGGAAGTTCCAAAGCTCCCTCCTACCCCTAACCCTGAGGGGGTTTCTGAGTGTGTGGAAACTTTTACTTTTTCACAACTCCCTCACTGAAGTGCAGGTTCCCATCCTGAAATCCTTTGTCTCATTTTTTTATCTTCATCTTTTGACCTACCTTCTTCTAAGGAGATTGGCTTGCCTTTCTGAAAGTCTGGGGTCTTCTGCCAGATTTCAGAAGATGTTCTGTAGGATTTGTTCCATATGGAGATGAATTTCTGATGTATTTGTAGGGAGAGAGGTGATCTCCCCATCCTATTTCTCCACCATCTTGGATGCCTCCACTTTTTCATTTATTAAGGATGAAATATTGAGCATTCAAAAGAGTAGAGTTTGGGTTAAATTGGGGAATTAAAATCTTTTACATATCTATGGCCATTAGTTACTAGTATTTATTTTTATTAAAATTATATCTTGGTAAATTTGTATTAAGATCTGGGAAATAGAGATCTGGTATGTCTTTAAAACAGAAACTAGTCCCAGAACTTCTGACAAAGGAAGAATAGGTATGTATGTGTATCTGTGTATGATCAGAAGCAGGGGATTGATGGTATAATTGGAGAAATTCTACTCAAAGGCAAGTTTTGTTTTGACAATTTCAGTTTCAGGTGAAGGATATCTCAACTCAAACTAGTTCCAACAAGAGAGAAATCTATTGGTTTGTACAAACAAAAGTCTGAAAGTCCAGATCTTTAGGCAGACCTGGTTCCAAACACTGAAAGGATGGCTCTCACTTTCACTCTTTGACTCTGGTTGCCTGTGTGTGTATGTCATCTTTTGGAAAATCTCCTATGGTAGCAACAAGTATAGGTTTCTAACATCTTTATATCTCTCAACTGCAGAGATAGAATTTCTTACTCAAGTTCCAGTAAAAGTTCTAGAAATTTCCCTCAGTGACTGGCTAAGGTCATTTGCCCATTCCTGAACTAAACATTTGGGTCAAGGTAATGAAATACTATTGGAAATGCCCATTGTCTTACCACTCCTGTGGTCAGTTAGAGGAGTCAATCTGATCCCCTAAAAAGGTTTTAGTATTAGAAGAGGAATGGGGTGGGAGAAAGTCATATTGAGAAGACAAAACCATAGCTAACACAATATACTACCAGCAGTATGATCAAACTGTTGATGTGATAAGGGCACATGTGATATGAGTGTAACAAAAAGCAAAGTAAACTACTTCAGTCTCAATTACCTGGATATATTAATAAAAGTATAGGGAGAATACATGCCCATTTTTTATTCAGGTATGATTCTTAATTAGTATTTCTTGACTACAGTCTTTGGACCAATTGCACCAGAATTATTTTGGAATGTTGTTTAAAATATAGCTTCCTGAGTTCTATCCTAAATCTGCTAAATATGAACCTAAAAATAAATTCGTGTTGTCCAGGAATCTACATTTTTAGCAGGTGATCTGGGTGATTCATAAGAACATTAAAGCTCCAGAATCATGATTCTATTTTATTTAGACACATTGAATTATAATATTAGGAGAAGTTATTATGTTTGGACTTGTAATTAGTGATGTAAATCTAGTCAAGCCCACTGTTTGTGCTCAAAAAATATTTGATGCATTGAAATCTTACTATTATCTTACTGCTGCTGCTGCTGCTAAGTCACTTCAGTCATGTCCGACTCTGTGCGACCCCATAGATGGCAGCCCACCAGGCTCTGCCACCCCTGGGATTCTCCAGGCAAAAACACTGGAGTGGGTTGCCATTTCCTTCTCCAATGCATTAAAGTGAAACGTGAAAGTGAAGTCACTCAATCATGTCCGACTCTTCGCAACTCCGTGGATGGTAGCCCACCAGGCTCCTCAGTCCATGGGATTTGCCAAGCAAGAGTACTGGAGTGGGGTACCAGTTCGGACTAATTAGGTAGAAGCCATCTGAACTAATGAAAGTTCAAAACCATAAGTTATTTTAAAAAGGAAACATGGGGACTTCTGGCTATGATGTAGTGATGAAGACAACAAAATTCCTTTGCCCCAAAACACTGTAAAACTCAACAACATTGTTCTAAAAACCAGTCATTGAAGTGCACACTTCTTGGTCCTGCAGATCTGTGTCTTGCTTCAACAGCACTTGGACAGAACAGACCCAGAGATACCCCTTGCTCCAGCAGCTGACCAGCCTTCAACCTTTTTTCCAGTTGCAACCTTCAGAATCAGCCACTCCACTGCCCATGATCACCAGGGCCAGCCATCACTTTTTGAGCTTAACTCCTTATTACCATGAGCTCCAAGATTCATCAGAATTATTCCACTGAGGTAGAAGCCGCCATCAACCGCCTGCTGAACACGTACCTGCAGGCTTCCTGTACCTACCTGTCTCTGGGCTTCTATTTTGACTGCAACAATGTGGCTCTGGAGGGTGTGGGCCACTTTTTTTCACAAATTGGCTAAGGAGAAGCTCTAGGGTGTAGAGTGGTCTCTTGAATATGCAAAACCAGAGTGGCAGCCTTGCCCTCTTCCTGGATGTACAGAAGCCATCCCAAGATGAGTGGGATAAAACCCAGGGCACTGTGGAAGCCTCCCTTCTCATAGAGAAGAGGCTGAACCAGGCCCTTTTGGATTTCCATGGCCTGGGTTCTGCCCTTGTGGACCCCTAAATCTGTGACTTCCTGGAGAACCACTTCCTAGATGAGGAGATGAAACTCATCAAGAAGATGGAGCCATTTCTCAAGTCTTGGACACAGTGGAAACAATAAAGCTTTTTGAAGCAAAAAAAAAAAAAAAAAAGAAAGAAAGAAAGAAAGAAAGAAAAAGAAATCACCATTTCAGAGCTTGAACAGAAGCAATTAAAAAAAGAAATATTAATTCATGAAAAATTAAATTTCAGGTATGAACAGTGAAAGTCTATGGTGTTCTTTTCTGGAACTACTTCCATCCTACCTCCATATCAGGTGAGGTAGGTGAGGTTGTTCTACCACAATCGGGCTGGCAGTGAAAAATCAGCAGATTTACTGGTAGAAGGGACTAATTTGGTTTGGAATAGATTATGAAAAACCTATGTCCAATGGTATTGTTGATAAAGTACCAAATTTGGCAGCAATGAGCAAAGAAAACCAGGAAGAATGCTAGCCTCAAGGTGAAGTCCTGGTTGGAGTCGGTGGCAAACTAATAAGCTGAGATTTAATAGGGAAATTCTGATTATGAGGGAAGCATAGAAGAACTATCCTCGGCTGTCCAGGAGGCTGAATGAATGCATAGGGAGACCTGCGAAGATCTGGTAAAAATTAATAGCTGAAAATGGCCTGAATTTATACGCATACTTAAAATCACATGCAAATCCATCAGCAGTAGGTGGATACCTTACAGACTCAACTTGGTTGAGCACAGCTTCTAACCAATCATTAGCTGACCATTAAAGTAAGAAAACACAGAGGTGACTCATAGGAAGCCAAATTCAAAAGGAAAAATGAAATTCAAAAAAATAAGCAGAACAGTTAGAGACCAGAAAGCAGGAGGGGACAAATTCTACAGATTAAGCCCAGGAAAGCTACAAATAAATGAAACAAACATAATGAGCAACACTCTCAGTGGAATAAAGAATCCAGAACTGCTACAATACATTGTATAAAATGTTTACTTTTCAAAGGTAAAATGACAAGACACGAAATGGGAAAGAGTGAACCAAACTCAGGGAAAAAGTCAATAGAAACTGCCCGAGTGAGCCCAGATGTTGGATTTAGCAGACAAGGACTTCAAAACACTGATAAATATGTTCAAAGAATTAAAGGAACCATTGTTTATGAATTAAGGGAAAATGTGATGACAACAGCTGCCTTATTGGAAAAGTTCCAGATGCTGGGAAAGATTGAGGGCAGAAGGAGAAGAGGGTGTCAGAGGATGAAATGGATGGCATCACTGATGTAATGAACATGAACTTGGGCAAACTTTGGGGGTGGTGAGGGACAGAAAGTTCTGGCATGCTGCAATCCATGAGTTTGCAAACAGTTGGACACTACTGGGTGACTGAACAACAACAACAACATGATGACACCCAATGGCTCAGCAGGTAAAGAATCCACCTACAATGCAGGAGACACAGGTTCTATCCCTGATTCGGGAAAATCCTCTGGAGAAGGAAATGGCAACCCACTCCAGTATTCTTGCCTGAAAAAAAAATCCCATTCCATGGATGGAGGATCCTGACTGACTACAGTCCACAGGGTCACAAAGAGTCAGACCCAACTGAATGACTAAGTACAAACACATGATGACAATGATACAAAAAAAGAGGAAGTTTCAATTTAAAAAAGGAACTTTAGAAAGAACCAAATGGAAACTGTTCAGTTGAAATTACAATAACTGATATGAAAGTTTACTATATTTACTCAAACATCATATTTGAAATGGCAGAGAGAAGAGTCATCCAGTCTAAAAAACAAAGAGAAAAAAACTGAAGAAAATGAACAGAGCCTTCTGTGACCACTTCTAGCATGCCAACTTACATGTAATAGGAATCTAAGAAGAGGAGAAAAGAAAGAAAAAAATATTTGAAGAAATACTCAAAAACTTTTCAAGTTTGCTGAAAAATATTAATTGGCAGGTCAGTGAAGCTCAATTCCAAGTAGGATAAACACAAAGGGGTGCATGTGTAGTCATACTGTAGTCAAACTTTTGAAAGCCAAGAACAAAATCTTGAACAAGAGACAAATGACTCCTCATACACAGAGAAACAATATATTTACCCTGTGGTTAACATTATACTTAATGATCAAAGACTGAATGCTTCCCCCTTAAATCAGGAACGAGGAAAAGATTTACATTCTCATCACTTCTATTCAATACTTGTTGGATGTTCTAGCCAGAACAATAAGGACAGGAAATTATGTAACAGGCACCTAAATTTGAAAAGAAGTGAAACTAACTCTATTTGTAAGTGGCAAGATCTTACATGTAGTCTACGAAAAAAAATTAGAACTAAAAGCATACAAAATGATAATAGGATACAAGATACAAAATTCAATTGTGTTTCTATACATGAACAGTGAACATTTGAAAATGAAAGTAAGATGTAATTCTATTCATTATAACATCAAAAAGAATAAACTAAAAATAACTAACAAAAGAAGTATATGACATATATACATTGAAAACTACACAATATTGCAAAGAAAACTTAAAGACTTAAATCCCCCACAGTGACCAATATATTCAACACAATTCCTATCAAAATCTCAGCAGGTGCTTTTTTTTTTTTTTTTTTTTTAAGAAATTGATGACCTGATCCAAAATTTTATATGGGAACACAAAGTACCCAGACCCAGAAATCCAAGCAATTTTGGAAAGGAGAGGAGCTGGAGGACTTAAGGTACCCAACTTCAACTTACTATAAAACTACTGTAATTAAGACAGTGTGGTATTGGCCTAAAAATAAATATATAGATTAATGGAATGAAAATAGAGTCCAGAAATAAACCCTTACTTTATGGTCAATTGATTTTTTCCAAAGGTTTCAAGGCAGTTAAATGAGGAAAAAGATATTTTTTTTAAGCAAATGATTCTGGATATCCACACATAAAAAATTAACTTCTACCTTTACCTCATATCATACACAAAAATTAAACTGTAAATGGATCATGGACCTAAATGTAGTAGCTAAAACTATTAAAAGTTTGAAGAAAATATTAGGAAAACTTTTAATTCTCTCTCTATATGTATTATATCTCAAAAAGTTGTTAGAAAAATACCATTTTATGATTGTTTTTCTATGACTGCACAGGAAATCATCCCCAAACTTAATTTGTACAGGTTATTTTGCTCATGGATTCTATGTAACATGGCATTCGGCATACAGAGGAGATGGTTTGTTTCTGTTCCATAGTTCCTGGAAACTCAGCTGAAATTCTAGAATTCTGGAGGTTGGAATCATTGCAAGTCTTGTTGACTCTCATGTCTAGTGCTTAATGCTGCTGCTGCTGCTGCTAAGTCGCTTCAGTCATGTCCGACTCTGTGCGACCCAAGAGATGGCAGCCCACTAGGCTCCCACGTACCTGGGATTCTCCAGGCAAGAACACTGGAGTGGGTTGCCATTTCCTTCTCCAATGCATGAAAGTGAAAAGTGAAACTGAAGTCGCCCAGTCATGTCCAACTCTTAACGACCCCATGGACCGCAGCCTACCAGGCTCCTCCATCCATGGGATTTTCTAGGCAAGAGTACTGGAGTAGGGTGCAATTGCCTTCTCCAGTGTTTCACCATAGACTTCTAATCTCTGTTTTTCTATTAAAGAGGACTCTCTTTTAAATTAATTGATCAAAGTGAATATTCAGGAATGGGATAAACATTAAAGGGATTCACAAGGATGTAGGGGTGGAAAGATAAGGTTCCCTCCTTTCTCACATTTTTTGCCACTTTCTCTCCTNCTCCAGGTTAATGCTGGCCATCAGTCAATACTTTAATTAAGACTATCAGCTTAAATATGCACATGTGGTCTCTGTTTTGGTATGGGACACTTTACAACATGGTGTGTTTGTCTGATGTTTTTCTCATGATTAGACTAGGTTTATAATTTTGGGGAGGATGATCACAGAAGTGAAGTGCCATTCTCATCACATCATATCAAAGGTATACATTTATCTATTACTTATTTCTGATGATGTTAATAATCTGGCCAAGGTTGTGTTTGTCAGAGTTCTCTACTGTAAGGTTACTTTCTCTCCTCTCCCCTTTTAATACTCTAATTTTTGGAAGCAAGTCACAGTAACAACCTCCTTAAGGAATGAAGAGTTATGCTTCATCTCCTTGAAGACAGTATATAAGTCATTTAGAATTCTTATACAGAAGAGACTTGTCTATTCTTTACTTGTTCAATCATTCATTTATATCAGTATGGATTCATGGATATTTATTTTGTAGTTTGGGTTATAATCCAATACTACTTTCTTTTACTGTTCCTATATTTCAAGTTTTGGCCATTGGAAGCTGTTTCAGTTGGCCCCACTACCCCTTTGTGAGTGTGTTGAGAACTTCCTTACTTTATGTCATATATTCCCTACTTCAGCCTATGAATCAATCAGTCATTTTTTTCAAAGATTCACGGTTATTTTTATTGAAGAATGATATTAAGTATGAACTTTTAGACACTGTTTTCATTGGGGTGTCATTGCTTTTAGGCACTCTCAGCTATCAGAGCAAGAAAATGTAGGTGTACATACTAGCCCAGTTATGCATACAGATCTATAAATATGCATATATGCATCCATATGTATCTATTAAGCAAAGCATGAGTTCATACTGGGATCTCTAACAATAATCCAATAGCATGGAGCTTCCCAGATGGCTTGGTGGGTAAAGAATCAGCCTGCAATGCAGATGTGGGTTTGATCTCTAGGTCAGGAAAATCCCCTGGAGGAGGCCCTGGAAACCCACTCCAGTATTCTTGTCTGGAGAATCCCATGGACAGAGGAGCCTGGCGGGCTACAGTCCATGGGGTCACAAAGAGTCAGACATGACTGAAGTGACTTAGCATTCAGGCATGCACAGTCCAATAGCACATGGATCACTCTGGACTTTTCCTTTTGTTTCCTTTTAAAACCTCTTGTCAACAGTGGGAAACCTAACTCTCACTATTCATCATTCATTTATGCTTATTTGTTCAATCACGGTATACATCTACAGCAGTTTCAGAGTTATTATCTGTCTATTTTTAAATAACATATGTCCATTTTCCATTTTTAGCTCAGCAGTGGAACTGTATACACAAATGCCAAGGTACAATGAAATAAATTCATTAAGAATCAGCATTTTATTATTATTATTGGCCTCATGGAATGGCATGCAGGATCTTAGTTCCTCCACCAGGGACTGAATTTATGCTCCCTGGAGTTGAAGCATGGAGTCCTAACCACTAGAGTACCAGGGAACTTCTGAAATCAACATTTTAGATATTTTAACTTTTATACCACATAACGTCAAAACCAAACATCAGAGATTGCTTAAAAGAAAAGAAAAAAATAGAATTTAAAAATAATTCCTTTCCCTTTAAAATTTTTTCTTTTTTACTGCAGTAAAAAATATGCAATATGTACCATTTTAACTATTTTTAGTGTGGAATTTCGTGGCACTAAGTACATTAACAATATATACGACCATCACTAGTATCCATTTCCAGAATTTTCATCGTTCCTTACTGGAATTCTGTACCCATTAAACAAGAAGTCCTTACTTCCTTTCCTTTCTCTTCTGATAACCTCTGTTCCACTTTCTGTCTCCATGAATTTGCCCATTCTATGTAATTCCCATAAGTGGAATCATAAAATAGTTGTCTTTTTGTATCTGCTTCTTTCACTTAACATAATGCTTTCAAGGTTCAGCCATGTTGCACCATATATTAGAACATCCTTCCATTTTAAGCCTAAATAATATTTCATTATATGTTTATATCACATTTTATTCAATCCATTCATCTGTTGGTGGACATTGTGCTGTTTTAGCCTTTTGTCTATTGTGATCAATGATGTTAGGAACATGGATGTTCGTGTATCTGAGTCTCTGTGTTCAATTCTTTGTATTTATATTTAGAAATGGAATTGATGGGTCATATGGTAATTCTATGTTTATGTTTTTTTGAAGCCACCAAATTTTATCACAACAGCTATACAATTTTACATTTTCAACAGCAATACATGAGGGCTTTAATTTCCCTACATCTTCACCAACACTGGTTATTGTCCTATTTTCTTAAATAATAGTGACCTAAATGGGTAGTGTCTTAGTTTAATCAGGCTGCTATAACCAAATTACATAGAAATGACATCAGCAAAATGGCTGGACAAGATGTCCTCTGCAAGTATCTACCCCTCAACAACAAAATTTGGCATCCACCAGATGTGGACCCTAAAGTGGTCCATGAACCAACTCCAGCCCTTCTTAGACATGATCTAGGAACCTCCAGAGGACACTAATTTAGACAATTAACCACAAATGAGAGGACATTTGTGGAAATCTAGGAGTCCAGTGGAGAAGTTCCAGCATACCACAGGAGTAAAATAAAAATCCAAGATGTGACACATTGGAAATGGTAAAAGGAATATTTTGATCTACCCCTCCACCAGGGTGGCATATCTCAGTGAAAAAGAGCCTTTGTTGGCTTGTAATTTCCTCTACAAGGGAACATGAGAGCATGGGAATGAGTACTTGGCTATCTCAGCCATGTGGAAAGCTGCCAAAGGGGCCCATTTCTCTCTTGCCCTTCCAGAGTACTGAGTCATGAGCTGTGTGACTTGGGGGCAGTGAGAAGCTGGGGAACAGAAGCCAGTACTCTGAATGAAACATTTGTATCAAAGGGACATGGATCCTACTAGCCACATCACAGCCTCCATTGAGAGCCTCCCAAAAGCCACTCAGATCACCTCACCTGCAAATCCCTCTGCCCCAAACTGGTCTAAAGGCAATCCCAAGACCCTGTTTGGCTCAGCCCTACACACTCCCCAACCTGTGATCAGACCCCTGTGTGCACTCGTGATGGAAATAAGATTGAGCTTTTTCCAGATAGCAAATATTGCACATGCAGATATCAGGCTTGAATCTGGGGGACAGAGAGAGATCACAAACTTGAGCATTTAGCATCAACCTTGGGAGAACAAAAGGGAAGCAATAAGTGCTTAGGCTTGGCTTTGCAGGTTCAAGAAAAGGCATACAAGCTTAAGAATTATGACACAGGAAGGAGCCAAGAGTGTGGAGCAGGCCTATCCACAGAAGGTCTGAGAAAGCCTGAGAATCCTTAGCAGAGCTGATGAAAGGCATTTCTCTCTTGAAGTCAGTCAGTTAGGACTAGAGGAGGTGATTTCTACGTCAAATGAGAAGACAACAAGGCAAGACTTCATGTTCTTACATGAAAAATCAAGAAAATAGGGCACAACCAAAGAAACACAATGAGTTTCCAGTACTGACTCCAAAGATATAAAGTACTAAAAATAACTATAGCTAAAATAATTAGTTAATGGAGATAATATACTAAAAGAATATATTGTAATACCTAAAACATAAAAGGGGTAGTAAAAGGGCAGAGATTTTGTATGCAAGTGAAATTATTATTATTATTATTGGCTATGCCACATGGCTTGCATGATCTTAGTTTGCCAACCAGGAGTTGAAAAGGCTCCATGCAATGAAAGTGTGGAATCCTAACCACTGGACCACCAGGAAATTCCCAGAATTAAGTTCTGATCAGCCAAAAATTAGACTTTTAGATGTAAACGATGCTTTATATGAGCCTTGTGCTAACCACAAAACAAAAACCTACAGTAGATACACAAAAGATAGAGAGAAGGGAATCAAAGCATACCACTATGAAAAATAAATTCACAAAATATGGCAGGAAGAGAGGAAGAGGACAAGGGAAAAACAAAACTATTACAAAACAATAAAATAGCACTAGTAACTTCCCACCTATCAATAACTACTGTAAATATAAAAGGATTCAATATTCCAATTAAAAGGCATAGAATGGCTAAGTGGATAGAAAAAATGAGACCCAACTATATGCTGCCTATAAGAGACTCACATGGGCTCAAAATGAATTGATAGAAATACCAAAAGAAAGAAAATGTAACAATATTTATATAAGACACAATAGACTTCACCTCAAAAGCTGTAACAAGTGACAAAGAAGATTATATAATGATAAAAAGTCAATTTATCAAGAGGATAATAACAATTGTAAATACATGTTTACCTAAAATAATAGCACCTAAATATTAAGGAAATACTAAGAAATATGAAGGGAGAAATAGACAACAATACAATAATAGAAGGACACTTCAATACTTCACTTTCAACAATGGATAGGTTATCAATTCAGAAAATCAATTAGGAAAAACTGGAGTTGAGCTATACTTAGAGCAATGGCCTTAATAGATATATACAGAACTTTCCACTTATCAGCAACAGAATACACATTTTTCTTGAGTACTCATGGAACATTCTCTGAGATATACCACATGTTAGGTCACAAAACAAGTCCTAACAAATTTGGGAAGATTGAAAATATACCAAATATCTTCCTGACCACAATGGTATGAAACTAGAAACTGACAATGGGAGAAAAACTGGAAAATTCACAAATATACAAAAATTAAACAGCAAAATCTTGAACGACTAATAGGCCAAATGAGAAATCAAGAGTGCAATTGAAAAACATCATGAAACAAATGAAAATGGAAACACAACATACCAAAACTTATAGGATATAGCAAAAACAGTTCTCAGAGGGAGTTTATAGCAAGAAATGCTTACATTAAGAAAAAAGAAAGCTCCCAAATAAACCTAACATTACCACTAGAAAAAAGACAAAGAAAACCCAAAGTTAGAAAAAAATGAAAATAACAAATACCAAATAATAAATAAATGGAATATAGGCCTGAAAAATACTAGAGAAGCTCAGTGAAACTGGAAACTTAAAAAAGAAAGAAAGAAAGAAAATTGTAAAACCTTTTAGCTAGACAGAGGAAAATGACAGAACACTTAAATAAAATCAGAAATGAATGAGGAGTCATTACAACAGATAGCACATAAAAAAGATTATAAGAGACTGCTATGAACAATTATAGGTCAATAAATGGGATAACTTAGAAAAGTGGATACACTCTAGAAACATATAACCTACCAAGATGAATAATAAACAAAGAGAAAATCTGAACAGACCAATAATGAGAAAGGAAATTAGAAATAATAAGCAAGGAAATGAGCACGGAAATAGTAAAAACAAAAACAAAAACCCAACAAAGTAAAGTCCAAGACCAGATTGTTTCACTGGTAAATTACAATTTACATTTCAGTTCAGTTCAGTTGCTCTGTCATGTCCGACTCTTTGCGACGCCATTGGTCGCAGTACACCAGGCCTCCCTGTCCATCACCAACACCCAGAGTTCAATCAGACTCACCCCCATCGAGTTAGTGATGCCATCCAGCCATCTCATCCTCTGTTGTCCCCTTCTCCTCCTGTCCCCAATCCCTCTCANCTGCTGGAGAAAAAGGAGATTCCAAAAGAGGAGAGACTGGTCATGCCAGTAATCTTGCTCTCAGGTAAAATTGGGTACTGAAGATTGGGTTTTTAAATGTAAGAAATTGACATCAAATAGCAAAATACAAAGATTAAAAATCTAGAGTAGAGGTTGGATTTTCAAAAATGCAATATTAAAGGAAAGAAGAACAAGAAGAAAAGAGAAAAAAGTCATGGGAATTATTAGGAATCAATACCTACAGCCACATAAAAAACCCAAAAAGGCAATATATATATATATATATATATGAGATTTGCTTTAAAAATTAAAAAAAAGAATAAAAAGAAAAGGAGAAAAAAATCAAATAAAAACATCTACCAAAAATAATATTAATAATAATTTAAAAAATGAGAGAGAATGGTCATAAAAATAGTAGATATTTCTGGCTCTTTCTCTGGTATCATGGGCAGTGTGGGGTCACTTCCAAGGCAGTTCCCTCTGTTTAGCTTCTTCTGTTTGCTGGTCTCTTCAGTGTCTGATTTCTGCCCTGACACAAGGGGGGCGGTGGGAGTTACTTTTTTTCTTTTCTTTTTTTTCTTTTTTAAGGCTCACTAGGTCAGTCATGCTGTGGGGAGGGAAGGGATGCTGCTTGCAAATAGCACTGGCGTGTATTCACAGTGTCTCAGCCATGCTGGGCACGCCCCTACTCATGGTGCACACCGCTCAGGCTCTATGTTTCTCCACCGGGCACCGTCTGAGGCCGGCCCTAGGCTGCATGCATCTCCCTGTTCTAAGCTGCTCAGGCTCTACTTTTCTCTGCCGCGCACCGTTTGAGGCCGGCCCCCAGACTGCTCAGGCTCAGCACCCAGGTAGTCCCAGGTACGGTTGGGCCTGCACTCTGTGCCCTTCCCAGGACCAAGTAGTTCAGGTGTTTGGTGAGCTCAGTCGCACTCCTTGTTGCCTTTTCCAGCTGCTCAGCTTTCTGNCTGGGCACCATTTGAGGCCGGCCCTCAGACAGCTCAGGCTCGGCGCCCAGGTAGTCCCAGGTTCGGTTGGGCCTGCGCTCTGTGTCCTTTCCAGGACCAAGTAGTTCAGGTGTTTAGTGAGTGCAGTTGCACTCTTTGTTGCCTTTTCCTGCTGCTCAGCTTTCTGGGTGTACTGCTGGCACCCCTTTTTTAGGCAGAAGGTGTCTGTCAAGCACCCCAAAAAGTCTTAGTTAGCAGAGAAGCCTGCTTGGAGTTTGGTAAGTAAAGTCTCTCCGGGGCTGCAATTGCCACTTTCCAACCCTTACAGCTCTGGCTGCCTGTCACCGGTGGGGGATGGTCTGCAGCTGGCTATTTCTGTTCCGCCCTTTGTTCTGTGTGCAGTCCTGGCAGTGTCTTATGTTAGAGATTTTCATGTTGTAACTGTCCCGTGGTCTGGTGTGCTAGCCCAAGTTAGTTCACTCTGGTTACACGTGGGGCGTTTGGGCCCAATTCTTAAGCACTGCAGCCGGCGTCTCCCGCGCCTCCCTGCCCAGCCCCCACCTGATAGTTTCAGATGCAGCTGTCTGCTCTGCTTTTCCACTGGGGGAGTTACCGTTGGGCTCGTAATCTGTTGGTTTTAATTATTTGTTTTTCTTCCCTGTTATGTTGCCCTCTGTGCTTCCAAGGCTCGCCACAGATTCGGCAGTGAGAGTGTTTCCTGGCATTTGGAAACCTCTCTCTTTTTAAGACTCTATTCCAGGGATAGGACTCCTTTCCCGGGACGGAGCTCCCTCCCTACCTCCTTTGTCTGTTTCTCCGTCTTTTGTATTTTTCCTACCTGTTTTTGAAGACAATTTTCTGCTTTTCTGGATGCCTGATGACCTCTCCCAGCATTCAGAAGTTGTTTTGTAGATTTTACTCAGCGTTGAAATGTTCTTTGGATGAATTTGTGGGGGAGAAAGTGGTCTTCCCATCCTATTCCTCCGCCATCTTCCACATGGATCCCTGTCATAGCTTTTCTTTCAAGGAGCAAGCGTCTTTTAATTTCATGGCTGCAGTCACCATCTGCAGTGACTTTAGAGCCCAAGAAAATAAAGTCAGTCTCTGTTTCTGTTGTTTCCCTATCTATTTGCCATGAAGTAATGGGACTGGGTACCATGATCTTACTTTTTTGAATGTTGAGGTTTAAGCCAGCTTTTTCACTCTCCTCTTTCACTTTTATCAAGAGGCTGTTTAGTTCCTCTTCACTTTCTGCCATAAGGGTGGTGTCATCTGCATATCAGAGGTGATTGATATTTTTCCTGGCAATCTTGATTCTAGCTTGTGCTTCATCAAGCCTGGCATTTCCCATGATGTACTCTGTTTGTGGATATGTAAATTGATACAGCTGCTATGGAAGATGGTATCGAGATTCCTTAAAAAACTAGGAGTAAAACCACCATATGACCCATCAGTCCAACTCCTAGGCATATACCCTGAGGGAACCAAAATTGAAAAATACACATGTATCCCATTGTTCATTGCAGCACTATTTACAACAGCTAGAACATGGAAGCAACCTCGATTTCCATCAACAGATGAATGGATAAAGAAGTTGGTACATATACACAATGGAATATTACTCATCCATAAAAAGGAACACACTTGAGTCAGTTCTGATGAGGTGAATGAACCTGGAACCTAGTATACAGAGTTAAGTGAGTCAGAAAGAGAAAGATAGCTATAGTATTCTGAAGCATATATACAGAATCTAGAAAAATGGTACTGAAAAAACTATTCACAGGGCAGCAGTGGAGAAACTGTCTCTT
>SJYA01003247.1:25287-49640 GCA_006410615.1 Neotragus moschatus | reverse complement strand
GGGACTTTGCTGTATGGCTCAGGAAACTCAAACAAGGGCTCTGTATCTACCTATGGGGGTGGGATGGGGAGGGAGATGGGAGAGAGTTTCAAAAGGGAGAGAATATATGTATACATATGGCTGATTCATTTTGAGGTTTGGTAGAAAAGAGCAAAATTCTGTAAAGCAATTATCTTTCAAAAAAATAAATTAAAAATACACTGGATGGAACAAATAGTAAAATAACTGGAGCAGAATAATGGATAAGTGAGCTGGAACATAAAATTGTGGAAATAACTGAAGTGGAACACAGCAAAGGAAAAAAAGAATAAAAAGTAATAAGAAGATTCTCAGAGACCTCTAGGATAACATTCAGTGTAATGATATTTGAATCATAGGGGTCTCAGAAGAAGAAGAAAAAAGGAAAGGGCATGAGAAAATATTTGAGGAGATTATAATTGAAAACATCCCTAAAATGGGAAAGGAAATAGCTACCCAAGTCCCAGTAAGTCCCAGTAAGCCCAGAGAGTTCCATACATAATAAACCCAAGGAGAAACACACCAATAACACACAAAGAACAATCATTAAAAGCAATAAGGGAAAAGCAAAAAATAACATACAAAATGATCCCCTTAAGGCTACCAGCAGATCTTTCGAGGGAAACTTTGCCTGCCAGAAGAGAATGACAGGATATACTTAAAATTATGAAAGGGAAAAACGTACAACCGAGATTACTCTACCCAAGAGGACCTCATTCAGATTCAAAGGAAAAAGCAAAACCTTTACAAACAAGCAGAAGTTAAGAGAATTCAGCACTGTCAAACCACCTCTACAATAAATAGTAAAGAATTTCTCTAGGTAGGAAAAAAAAGCTATACAAAGCAAACCCAAAACAATAAAATAAATGGTAATAGGCTCATATATATCAATAATTACCATATATGTAGATGGGCTAAATGTTTCAACCAAAAGACACAGATTGGCTGAATGGATACAAAAACAAGGTCCCTATATATGCTGTATAAAAGAGACCCACCTCAGATCTAGGGATACAAAAACAAGACCCCTATATATGCTGTCTACAAGAGACCCATCTCAGACCTAGGGATACATACAGACTCAAAGTGAGAGGCTGGAAAAAGATATTCCATGCAAACAGAAATTTAAAAAAAGCAGGAGTAGTGATAATCATATCACATAAAATAAGACTTTAAAATAAAGACCATTACAAGAGACAAAGAAGGACACTACATAACAATCAAGGAATTAATCTAAGAAAAAGTTAAAACAATTATAAATATCTATGCACCAAATATAGGTACACCTCAATACATAAGGCAAATGCTAACATCCACTAAAGGGAAATTGACAGTAATACAATAATAGTGGGGGACTTCAGTAACCTACTCACACCAATAGGCAGGTCATCCAGACTGAAAATTAAGAAAGAAACAACCTTTAAATGATACATTGAATGAGTTGTACCTAATTGATATCTACAGAGCATTTCATCCAGAAGCAATAGAGTTCACTTTTTTTCTCAGTGCACATGGAACATTCTCCATGATAAAGCACATCTTGGGCCACAAANGATTGCTTTGCATATATTAAAGACTTCTTGCAGCCCTGGGATAAAGCCCACTTCATCATAATGTACGATCCTTTTAATGTATTGTTGGATTCTGTTTGCTAGAATTCATCCAAAAACAGTAGATTGGACTTTTTACTCAAGTGCACATGGAACATTCTCCAGGATGCATGTGGGACATTTTCCACATCTTGGGCCACAAATCAAGCTTTGGTAAATTTTTAAAAGCTGAAAACATTTCAAACATCTTTTCTGATCACAATGCTATAAGATAAGATATCAGCCACAGGAAAACAAAAAACCTATTAAAAAACACAAACATATGGAGGCTAAACAATATGCTTCTGAATAACCAACAGACCACTGAAGAAATCATAAAGGAAATTAAAATATGCCTAGAAAAAATGACACTGAAAGCATGACAACTCAAAGCCTATGGGATTCAGCAAAAGCAATGCTAAGAGGGACTACTACTACTACTACTAAGTCACTTCAGTCCTGTCCGACTCTGTGCGACCCCATAGATAGCATCCCACCAGGCTCCGCCATCCCTGGGATTCTCCAGGCAAGATTACTGGAGTGGGTTACCATTTCTTTCTCCAATGCATGAAAGTGAAAGTGAAATCACTCAGTCGTCTCTGACTCTTAGTGACCCCGTGGACTGTAGCCCACCAAGCTCCTCTGTCCATGGGATTTTCCAGGCAAGAGTACTGGAGTGGGGTGCCATTGCCTTCTCCAGCTAAGAGGGAAGTTTATAGCAATACAAGCTTACCTCAAGAAACAAGAAAAAAATCAAATAAACAACCTAACCTTATACCTAAAGCAATTAAAAAAAGAAGAGTAGAAAAACCTCAAAGTTAGAAGGAAAGAAATCATAAGAATCAGAGCAGAAACAAATGAAAAAGAAATGAAGTAGACAATAGCGAAGATTAATAAAATTAAAAATCTGACTCTTTGAGAAGATAAAATTGACAAACCGTTAGCCAGACTAATCAAGAGAAAAAGGGAGAAGGCTCAAATCAATAAAATTAAGAAATAAAAAGGCAGAAATTACAACAGACAACAAAGAAATACAAATGATCATAAGAGACTACTATGAGCAACTATATGCCAATAAAATGGAAAACTTGAAAGAAATGAAAAAATTCTTAGAAAATATAACCTTCCAAAACTCAAGCAAGAAGAAATAAAAAATATTAACAGACCAATCACAAACATAGATATGAAAACTGTAACCAAAATATTCCAACAACAAAAAAATCCAGAGCCAGATGTATTCATAGGAGAATTCTACCGAAGTTTAGAGAAGAGCAAACACTGATCCTGCTCAAACTCTTCCAGAAAATTGCAGAGGAAGGAAAACTCAGAAACTAATTCTACAAAGCTACCATACCTCTAATATCAAAACTAGACAAAGATGCTACCAAAAAAAGAAAATTACAAGCCAATATCACCAATATCACTGATGTACCTAGATGCAAAAGTCTTCAACAAAATTTTAGCAAACAAAATCCAACAACACACTCAAAATCATACACCATGATCAAGTGGGCTTTTATTGCATGGATGCAGGATTCTTCAATATTACCAAATCAGTGTGATACATCATATTAACAAATTGAAAAATAAAAACCATATGATTATTTCAATAGATGCAAAGAAAGTATTTGACAAAATTCAACACCTATTTATGACTAAAAAATATTTTCCAGAAATTAGGCATAAAAAGAACATACATCAACATAATAAAGGCCATATACAATAAACCCACAGCAAATATCATTCTCAGTGTTGAAACCATTTCCTCTGAAAACAGAAACAAGATAAGTATGCTCACTCTCACTACTATTATTCAACATAGTTTTGGAAGCCCCAGCCACAGCAAACAGAGAAGAAAAAGAAATAAAAAGAATACAGATTGGAAAAGAAGAAATAAAATTCTCACTGTTTGCAAATGACATAATTCTCTACATAGAAAACCCTAGAGATGCCACCAGAAAATTAGCAAAGCTAATCAATGAATATAGTAAAGTTGCAGGATGTAAAATTGATACATAGNTAGAAGCCCCAGCCACAGCAAACAGAGAAGAAAAAGAAATAAAAAGAATACAGATTGGAAAAGAAGAAATAAAATTCTCACTGTTTGCAAATGACATAATTCTCTACATAGAAAACCCTAGAGATGCCACCAGAAAATTAGCAAAGCTAATCAATGAATATAGTAAAGTTGCAGGATGTAAAATTGATACATAGAAATCCCTTACATTCCTATACACTAAGAATGAAAATCAGAAAGAGAAATTAAGAAAACAATCCCATTCATCATTGCAAAAAGAATAAAATACGTAATAATAAAGTTACCTAAAGAGACAAAAGACCTCTATGCAGAAAACTATAATACACTGATGAAAGATATCAAAGACTACACAAACAAATGGAGATATAAATGATGTTCTTGGATTGGAAGAATCATAGAGTGAAAATGACTATACTACCCAAAGCAATCTATAGATTTTTGCAATCCCTATCAAACTACCAATGGTATTTTTTGCAGAACTAGAACATATAATTTCACAGTTTGTATGGAAACACAAAAGACCCTGAATGGCCAAAGCATCTTTAAAAAAGAAAAATGGAGCTGGAGGAATCAACCTTCCTGACTTCAGACTATACTATAAAGCTATGGTCATCAAGACAGTATGATACTGACACAAAAACGGAAATATACAACAATGGAATAAGAGAGAAAATGCAGAGATTTTGCATTTTGCACTTATGGGCACCTTACCTTTGACAAAAGAGGCAAAAATATAGAATGGAAAAAAGACAATCTCTTCAATAAGTGATGCTGGAAAAACTGGTCAGCTATGTGTAAAAGTATGAAATTAGAATACTTCCTAACACCATACACAAAAATAATCTCGAAATGTATTAAAGACCAAATGTAGCACCAGAAAATATAAAAATCTTAGAGGAAATTATAGGCAGAACACTCTTTGACATAAATCACAGCGAGATCCTCTATGACCTACCTCCTAGAGTAATTGAAATAAAAACTAAAAATAAAAAAATGGGACTTAATCAAATTCAAAGNATATCTCGGTTGCTCTCAGGTTTTGGCAGTTATGTACAATGCTGCTATAAACATCCACTCGCAAGTTTTCAAGTAGACAAAAGTTTCAGCTCCTTTGGGTAAATACCAAGAAAGACAACCTCAGAATCATATGGTAAGATTTTGTTTACTTTTGCAAGAAACCACCAAATTGTCTTCTAAGTAGGCAGAACACCCTTTGACATAAATTGTAGTGATACTTTTTGGATCTGTCTCCTAAGACAAAAGAAATAAAATCAGAAAATAAACAAATGAGACTTAATTAAACTTAAAAGCTTTTTTCAAAGCAAAAGAAACTACGGACAGAAAGGAAACACAATCTACTAAATGGGAGAAAAAATTTACAAATGATATGACTGAAAGGGGTTAATATCCAAAATGTATAAACAGTTCATATCATTCAATAACAAAAAGCTAAAGAACTCAATTAAAAAATGGGCAGAAGACCTCAATAGATCTTTTTGCAAAGAAGACATACAGAGGTCAACAGGTACATGAAAACATCCTAAATATCACTAATAATCAGGGAAATGCACATCAAAACAACAACATCACCTCATACCTTTAGACGGTCGTCTAAAAGACCACCATAGCAAATGCTGGTGATTTGAAGAAAAAGAAACCCTAGATAGAAAACACTGTGAGGGTTCTTCACAATGAAAACATAGCTACATTATCATCCATAAATCCCACTGTTGGTTATATATCTGAAGAAAATAAAAAACGCTGATTTAAAATGACATATGCACCCCAATGGTCACAGAGTGTTATTTACAATAACCAATATATAGAAGCGACCTAGATCCCTATCAACAGATGGAAGGATAAAGAAGATGAGGAATATGTATTCAGGACCTAAATATAAATCTAAGATTCTGAAATGAATGGTTAGTAATTAGTGAAAAGGAAAAGTTAGATAATGGAAACTGCATAAATACCAATTTGAGTGATGTCCAATGCATTAAGATAGGATAAAGAGAGATGGCAAAACAGAATATACATTTCAGAATAGGTGCTATAATTGATTTCACAATGTTTGGAGCTCAAGCGTAACTTGATAAGAATAAAAATTATGAAAAATTGAGAAAAGAAATGGAAAGACAGCCAATAAAGACAATTCTGGGGTGAAAGCTCTTGGCCTATTGTAAAGACCTATGACTTGACCCTAAGTCTAGGGTGAAGGGGTCCATGGTATTTTTGTCTGTATACATTAAGTCTGTCTGCACTGGGGAGTGAGTGGATTTGTTAGTAAAACCAAACCCCCAAGTTGAGAGGACAGGAAAAGTGGGTTTATTATCTGCTTTGATTAGTAGTTAAAATTAGACTTTATTTCCTTTCTTTTTTTTTTTTTTTCCTTCAGTCTCTGTATTCTTGTAAAGGTGGTTTAGGAAGTATATGTGCAAATGTTATAAGCAAGTGAGAATTAGCATGAAACTTTCTCCCATTAAAATCTGTCAGTTTATTAAGTCTGTGTTAGAGACTTGAAGAAACTATGGTAGTTTACTAAATGAGTGTAATTTAAAAAGTCCTAAAATTGCTCCATTCTTCACCTTGGCTAGAAGAAAGCATTCCACTGATTAAGCATAAAGAGAAGAGAAGAGAGAAACTTAAGCTGTGCTTTGATTATGTTCTTTTTTTAACATAAATTTATTTATTTTAATTGGAGGTTAAATACTTTACAATATTGTTTTGGTTTTGCCATATGTCAACATGAAGCCATGACAGGTATACACGTGTTCCCCATCCTGAACCCCCCTCCCTCCTCCCTCCTGGTACCATCCCTCTGGGTCGTCCCAGTGCACCAGCCCCAAGCATCCAGTTTCATGCATCGACCCTGGACTGGCGATTCTTTTCATATATGATATTATACATGTTTCAATGGTCTTTTGGCCTCTGTGGGAGAGAGAGAGGGAGAGGGAGAGGGTAGGATAATTTGGGAGAATGGCATGGATTATGCTCTTTGATAATGCTTTTTCAAGATATCAGTTAAACCAAAAGGGGAATCAAGTACAGATAAATTATACCCATTTCACTCAGATTTCTCAGCTATATGTCAACTCTGTGGCTTTGTTAGCTCCTTCTTCTACTTTTAAATCCACCTAACATTTGTCTTGTCATTTTGGATCAAAGTAAATAACATCATTCTTTGTGAAAGCTGTATGGATATCCATAATGCAAAATGAATTTAATATAACAATCAATTCAGAAACATAATTTATATTACATAAAGTGATATTATTTATAGTATAATCACTTTGTGAGATAATCTGAAATTATTGGGAAGATAACACAGTAATATACTGGAATGACTGTAAGTCCTCATTAATGAAATTAAGAATGATAAGGAAGTGTTAAATGCTTTGTGTTAAAAGTTATTGCTGCTGCTGCTAAGTCGCTTCAGTCATGTCCAACTCTGTGCGACCCCATAGACGGCAGCCCATCAGGCTGCCCTGTCCCTGGGATTCTCCAGGCAAGAACACTGGAGTGGGTTGCCATTTCCTTCTCCAATGTATGAAAGTGAAAAGTGAAAGTGAAGTCGTTCAGTTGTGTCTGACTCTTCGCGACCTCATGGACTGCAGCCTACCAGGCTCCTCCATCCATGGGATGTTCCAGGCAAGTTATTGCAAAGTGAGTATAAAAAAAGTCATTGCTTAATAGTATCTGTTAGATAAATTCAGCCCTTATGTGTTGAGGCTTGGTTAAATAATATGTAAGTTTACATGAAACAAATTTTAGCAATGATAATATCTTTGCTATTGCAAATTAGAGGAAGAAGACTTTATTTTGAAGAGTATAATTTTGTAAAATCTAACTCCCTAATTTTCCTATTTAGAGATATGTTTTTACAATATGGTCTTGATAACTTAAAGAAATACTTAAGATATACATTAGACTGTTGAAAAATAACAGACTGAATCATTTTGATGGTGAAAATGAAAGGAAATAAAGTTCTATATTTTCTCACATTAAAAGCAAATCATTTTCTAATGGGAAAATGAACTATGTAATATAGCAGAAAGAACATTGACTTCAGAGTTCCGCACATCTCTTACTCAAAACTGCTGCAAAAATGTTTGAGTAACTACTTTTTATGAATTGAGTATAATTCTGTGATCAAAATACTTTTTTCTAGATTTCTTCTGTATTGCAATAAAAGAAATTTACAGTGTGACACCATACATGTTTGTATTAGNCCATTTTGATGGTGAAAATGAAAGGAAATAAAGTTCTATATTTTCTCACACTAAAAGCAAATCATTTTCTAACGGGAAAATGAACTGTGTAATATAACAGAAAGAACATTGACTTCAGAATTCTGCACATCTCTTACTCAAAACTGCTGCAAAAATGTTTGAGTAACTACTTTTTATAAATTGAGTATAATTCTGTGATCAAAATACTTTTTCTAGATTTCTTCTGTATTGCAATAAAAGAAATTTACAGTGTGACACCATACATGTTTGTATTAGGATCAGCTGCAAAATTGACATATTAAACAAGAATAAACATCACCCCAGAAAGGTCAGGTTTATTGTTAATTAATTTCAACCAAATCCAAGGATATAAATCCATGTTTAGTGATACATGTGAATTTGTATTGGCCCTTTCAATTTAAGGATTAGAATGATATGCTTAATAATTATCATATAGCCATGTGTGGGAATTTTCTAACTATAAAAACAGATTCAAATGTATTAATTCATGTGTTCAATCTGTTAATTTACAGTATTAAGGCAATCTTTTTTTTTTTTTTTTTTCTATCTCACAGGACTGTGTGGAGTGCCATCTGCCACTGGAAATCTTTAAAATTAGATGGGCATTCTAAGTATAGAGTCCTGGCTTTATTTCTGTTTTGTGTAAACTCAACATCTGTTGCATTAAAGAGATAGGCTCCCATGATGTTAAGTAAGTTATCTATTAAATATCAGTGAAGATGTGTATTATTGAGCACTGTAATCATAAATAAGGATTTTTTTTTTCTTATGTGGGGCACCTTCGATGTAATCTGAACAGGGTTAAGGAATTTCATCAGCTGTGGAGAATATCAAATGCACTCATTTATCAAAGTCTGCAGAGTCAGAGACTACAAGCTACACTAATCAGAAGTGTCCTTACTTGTAAGGGAACACACATGTGAAACAGTTAAGCAGAGTTAGCTAAAGAAAGTTTAGGGAACTAATTTCACATTAAGCTGATTTTAAGGAAATAATGTTATGTAAAATCAACTCAAATTAGGACAGTCTTTTAAAACAACTAATGAATCAGTGATGTCCTTTAATGTGTTGTATAATGGTAAATCCCTCACTTACACTCACCTAGCAAAGCACTTAGTTAGAAAATGCTTCTTGGAGAAGAGCAGGTGTTCACTACAGAATCACTTTACAGAAAATATATTTAGTACCATACAAAAAGAAACATTTTAAAAGGCATTCTTATCACAGGGTCATTATTTTCTGTGTATGTTTCTCTCAGTGTGTCTATTTCCCTGGCAATTCCAATACAAATATCCTTTTCCAGTGTCACACCCGGNCATGATGTTAAGTAAGTTATCTATTAAATATCAGTGAAGATGTGTATTATTGAGCACTGTAATCATAAATGAGGATTTTTTTTTCTTATGTGGGGCACCTTCGATGTAATCTGAACAGAGTTAAGGAATTTCATCAGCTGTGGAGAATATCGAATGCACTCATTTATCAAAGTCTGCAGAGTCAGAGACTACAAGATACACTAATCAGAAGTGTCCTTACTTGTAAGGGAACACATATGTGAAACAGTTAAGCAGAGTTAGCTAAAGAAAGTTTGGGGAACTAATTTCACATGAAGCTGATTTTAAGGAAATAATGTTATGTAAAATCAAGTCAAATTAGGACAGTCTTTTAAAACAACTAATGAATCAGTGATGTCCTTTAATGTATTGTATGATGGTAAATCCCTCACTTACACTCACCTAGCAAAGCACTTAGTTTGAAAATGCTTCTTGGAGAAGAGCAGGTGTTCACTACAGAATCACTTTACAGAAAATATATTTAGTATCATACAAAAAGAAACATTTTAAAATGCATTCTTATCACAGGGTCATTATTTTCTGTGTGTGTTTCTCTCAGTGTGTCTATTTCCCTGGCAATTCCAATACAAATATCCTTTTCCAGTGTCACACCCGGNACAATGGAATATTACTCAGCTGTGAAAAGGAATGCATTGAGTCAGTTCTATTCTAATGAGGTGGATGAACCTAGAGCCTATTATACAGAATGAAGTAAGTCAGAAGGAGAAAGACAAATATGGTATATTAATGCATATATATGGAGTTTAGAAAGATAGTACTGATGATCATACTTATAAGGCAACAAAGGAGATTGGACATAAAGAAAAGACTTCTGGACACAGTGGGAGAAGAAAGAGTGGGACAAATTTAGAGAATAACGTTTGAAATCTATACATTACCAAATATAAAATAGATAGCCAATGAGCATTTGCTGCATGATGCAGGGAATGTAAAACTAGTGCTTTGTGACAGCCTAGAGGGACGGGATGTGGAAGGAGGGAGGTTCAAAAGGGATGGGACATATATATGCCTATGGCTGATTCATGTTGATGTATGGTAGAAACCATCACAATATTGCATAGGAATTATTCTCCAATTAAAAATAAATATTAAAATAATAAAATGGTAATTATATCAAGTGATGAAAGTGTTAACTAACTGGACTGTGATAATCATTTCACAAAATATGCTTGTATTACATCATCCCATTGTACACCTTAAATAATGTTATATGTCAAATATGTCTCAATAAAGCTGGGAAAAAATAACGAACAGTAAAGTATGTGGCTTATAACAACAGAAATTTACTTCTCATAGTTCTGCAAGTTGAAAAGTCCTAGATCAAAGCACTGACACATTCAGTGTCTGGTGAGAGCCCACTTCCTGATTCATAAATGATTGTCTTTTCACTGTAACCTCACTTGGTAGAAAGGTGAGAGAACTCTTTCAAAAGAGAGGCAGGCCTCTTTTATAAGGGCACTAATCACACTTCTGAGGGTTCCACTTCATGACCTAATCACTTGCCAGAGAATCCACTTCCAAGTACCACCACATTGGTGGTTAATATTTCAACATTTGTATTGTGGAGGAAGGCACAGTCTGTCATTTGCAAATTTGAAGTGATATCTCACTGTAGTTTTGATTTGCATTTCTTCATGTCCCTATTAGCCATTTGTGTATCTTCTTTGGAGATATGTCCCTTCAAGGTTTTTGAAATTCAGCTGTTTGCTTCCTGTTGTTGAGGTGTAAGAGGTTTTTTTTTTTTATATATATTCTGGATATTAATCCCTTATCAGATGTATGATTTGCAAACATTTTCTTCCATTTTATGGTTTAATTTTGGTGAAGTCAAATTGTTTTCTTTCTGCCCATGCTTATGTTGTCATAGTCAAGAAACTCACTGCCAAATCCAATCGTGTGAATATTCTCCCCTATTGTTCTAAGAATTTTACAGCTTGAGCTCTGAAATTTATTTCCCTTCCCTTTGTAAAATGAATAAAGGAAAGGAAACATATTATTAGGCATATAACCCATATTTTAAAATGTAATCTTTAGGAATTGCTCAATTACATTACATGTTTTTCTCTATTGGTTTTCTTATTTTTTTATATATGTATTAAAATTTCTATTTATTCATGTAATGTTTTGTGTGTTCCCATGACTAATTTGAAGTTACTATATTCCTACTCCTTTTGTTTCTTAGCACTTACCAAATACTATTAGAACTATCCTATATGTGCTTATATCCCTTGTTTCTGAGGAATTATCTTTATAGAGTATTGCTTATGCAGGTATAGTCTGCTTCCCCCTCTCATCATTCCTGAGAATGTTCAAAATATAAGCCTGGCTTTGGCAGAAGCACCATTTGCTAGTATATTTACTAAAAGTTTATCAGAAATATGTGGAATTATTTTAAAATATATGTAATAAACATTGTCAATAAACAGCACATCAAAGCTGAAATTTTGTATGCTGAATTTTTTTAAGGTTATTCATCTCCTTTGATGGAGGAGTAAATGGCAACCCACTTCAGTATTCTTGCCTGAGAAACCCCATGGACAGAGGAGTCTGGCAGGCTATTATAGTCCATAGCATTGCAATGAGTCAGAAATGACTGAGTAACTAAGCATATATGCATGTATATGTCTCTCAAATGTCATTTCTGCTTTTGCCTCTGAGAACATTTTAGTATTTTTAAAAAGTAATACAAAGTTAAGTAACCAAATAGTAGGGCAGACTATATTGAAAATTAAGAACTGCCAGGTAGGCCCCTCTCACTTCTACTCTTGCTCCCAGATACCAACACATTTAATCATTTTTGTTTTTAGTTCTTTAGAATTTACCTCCATGCTTGAATTATATGCTTTTGCCTCTACACTGTGTTTTGTTTGAACGTTCTCTTCTCTTAGATGAGGCTATAAAGCTCACTTGTACTATCCCAACATCTACCTTCCATCTAACTTCCTAATGCCGTTATATTAATGTTGTTAATTAGAAATGAGATAAAAAGCCTTTGTTCCAATGAAGACTTTAAAGGAGTTATGGAGTCTTGCATGTGTGAGAAAAGGAAAGTGGGGATGACCTTCTTCTGGTCTGACAAAAATTCTTATAAATATTCATGCCTTTTAGGAATATTGACATCATAATTAAAAACATTTACTATGGCAAAAAAATCAAGAAAGCCATCAACCACTTTCAAGAAAAATTTATTGTTAGCATCCTCATGTTTGTTTTGTGTTTAGTCAGGTTCTGCCAATATTCCTTTAGCTAAATTTCAAAAATTTCCTTGGTGGATTTGTATTTTGCAGGATATAATAGTCACATCTCTGTATTCCATGTAATAGTCCCCTCCCATTTTAAGAGTCTCATGCTGCCAAATAATAGGATATAATATAAGTGAAATTGACTCTACTAGGTATTGTTGCTATTGACCAGGGTTCTTGGCCTTCCACAAACAATAAAAATTGACTAAATGCCAGGTAAGAAATTCATGCAAGGCTTTATTTAGGCTTTTTCAGAAGGAAGAAAAAACAAGTAACATGTTTCCTTGTTTGCTTCCTGAGAGGAGAGAGGAGAGTTCCTTAGGTGGTGTGAGGGTAGAATTGTGCCCAGGGGTCAGGCTGGAGAGGTGGTTTAGATGGTTTTCCCACCCCTTTGTGGAGCTGAGTGCAGGGGCACATGAGTTGCACCATGCTTTTGTTCCCCCAAACCCTGTTTTTGCTCCTAGCTCTTCAAAAGTGACAGTTGGGTTTTTTTTATCTTTGTATATTTTGGTGCAGAATTTTCCTCAAGTGCATGTATACAGTTATTTTTAACTACACATAGTGTTTCTTTGTATCTTGTAGCTCAAGAAGAGGTGTGTCCAGGTGCTAGCTTTGCAGCACTGCAGCAAAGGGTCCCAGGTTTCAGGCCTGCCTCATCCCCCTTAGAGACTTTACACCCTTATTTTTTTATTATTATAACTGTTTCATTAAAAAAATTAATCTATTTACTTTAGCTGGAAGCTAATTAATTTACAATATTGTAGTGGCTTTTGCCATATATTGAAATGAATCAGCCATGCGTATACATGTGCTCCCCATTCTGAAACCCCCTCTCACTTCCCTCTCCATCCCATCCCCAGGGTCATCCTAGTGCACCAGCCCTGAGCACCCTGTCTCATGGATCAAACCTGGACTGACGATCTATGTCACAGATGATAATATACATGCTTCAATGCTATTCTCTCAAATCATCCAACCTTCACCTTCTCCCAGAGTCTGAGTCTGTTCTTTACATCTGTGACTCTTTTTCTGTCTTGCATATAGGGTCACCATTACTTTCTAAATTCCATATAATATGTTAATATACTGTATTGGTATTTTTCTTTCAAAGTTACTTGTGCTTTCCTTGGTGTTTATGCTGAGCAGTGATTGCTGAGTGGTATGGCACTTTTATTTCCAGTTTTTTAAGGAATCTCCACATTGTTCTCCATAGTGGCTGGACTAGTTTGCATTCCCATCAACAGTGTAAGAGGGTTCCTTTTTCTTCACACCCTTTCCAGCATTTATTGCTTGTCTACTTTTGGATCACAGCCATTCTGACTGACGTGAATTGGTACCTCATTGTGGTTTTGATTTGCATTTCTCTGATAATGAGTGATGTTCAGCATCTTTTCATGTGTTTGTTAGCCATCTGTGTGTCTTCTTTGGAGAAATGTCTGTTTAGTTCCTTGGCGCATTTTTTGATTGGGTCGTTTATTTTTCTGGAATTGAGCTGCAGGAGCTGCTTGTATATTTTTGAGATAAGTTCTTTGTCAGTGGCTTCATTTGCTATTATTTTCTCCCATTCCAAAGGCTGTCTTTTCACCTGGATTATAATTTCCTTGTTGTGAAAAAGCTTTTAATTTTAATTAGGTCTCATTTGTTTATTTTTGCTTTTATTTCCATTACTCTTGGAGGTGGGTCATAGAGGAGCCTGCTGTGATTTATTTCAGACAGTATTTTGCCTATGTTTTCCTATAGTTTTATAGTTTCTGGCCTTACATTTAGATCTTTAATCCATTTTCAGTTTATTTGTGTGTATGGTGGTAGAAAGTGTTCTAGTTTCATTCTTTTACAAGTGGTTGATCAGTTTTCCCAGCACCACTTGTTAAAGAGATTGTCTTTTCTTCATTGTATATTCTTGCCTCCTTTGTCAAACATAAGGTGTCCATAGGTGCATGGATTTATCTCTGGGCTTTGTATTGTGTTCCATTGATCTATATTTCTGTCTTTGTGCCAGTACCAAACTGTCCTGATGACTGTAGCTTTGTAGTAGAGCCTGAAATCTGGCAGGTTGATTCCTCCAGTTCCATTCTTCTCTCTCAAGATTGCCTTGGCTATTTGAGTATTTTTTTGTATTTCCATACAAATTGTGAAATTATTTGTTCTAGTTCTCTGAAAAATATCATTGGTAGCTTGATAGGGATTGCAGTGAATCTATAGATTGCTTTGGATAATATACATATTTTTGCTGTATTGCTTCTTCCAATCCATGAATATCGTATATTTCTCCATCTATTTGCATCATCTTTGATGCCTTTCATCAGTGTTTTATAGTTTTCTATATACAAGTCTTTTGTTTCTTTAGGTAGATTTATTCCTAAGTATTTTATTCTTTTTGTTCCAATGGTGAATGGGATTGTTTCCTTAATTTCACTTTCTGTTTTCTCATTGTTAGTGTATAAGAATGCAAGGGATTTCTGTGTGTTAATTTTATATCCTCCAACTTTACTATATTCATTGATTAGCTGTAGTAATTTTCTGATGGAGTCTTTACGGTTTTCTATGTAGGGAATCATGTCATCTGCAAACAGTGAGAGTTTTACTTCTTCTTTCCAATCTGAATTCCTTTTATTTCTTTTTCTTCTCTGATTGCTGTGGCTAACACTTCCAAAACTATGTTGAATAGTAGTGGTGAGAGTGGGCACCCTTGTCTTGTTCCTGACTTTAGGGGAAATGCTTTCAATTTTTCACCATTGAGTATAGTGTTTGCTGTGGGTTTATCATATATGGGTTTTATTATGCTGAGCTATGTTCCTTCTATTCCTGTTTTCTGGAGGATTTTTTTTTTTATCATAAATGGATGCTGAATTTTGTCAAAAGCTTTCTCTGCATCTATTGAGATAATCATATGGCTTTTATTTTTCAGTTTGTTAATGTGTTGTGTCACATTGATTGATTTGCAAATATTGAATCCTTGCATTGCTTGGATAAAGCCCACTTGGCTATGATGTATGATCTTCTTAATATGTTGTTGGATTCTGTTTGCTAGAATTTTAAGGATTTTTGCATTTATCTTCATCAGTGATATTCACCTGTAGTTTTCTTTTTTTTATGGCATGTTTGCCTGGCTTTGGTATTAGGGTGATGGTGGCCACATAGAATGAGTTTGAAAGTTTACCTTACTCTGCAATTTTATGGAAGAGTTTGAGTAGGATAGGTGTTAGCTCTTCTCAAAATTTTTGGTAGAATTCAGCTGTGAAGCCGTCTGGACCTGGGCTTGTGTTCGTTGGAAGATTTCTGATTACGTTTTGATTTCTGTGCTTGTGATGAGTCTGTTAAGATTTTCTATGTCTTCCTGGTTCAGTTTTGGAAAGTTGTACTTTTCTGTGAATTTTTCCATTTCTTCCAAGTTGTCCATTTTATTGGCATATAGTTACTAATAGTCTCTTATGATCCTTTGTATTTCTGTGTTGTCTGTGTGACTTCTCATTTTCATTTCTAATTTTGTCGATTTGATTCTTCTTCCTTTTTTGTTTTTTTTTATGAGTCTGGCTAATGGTTTGTCTGTTTTATTTATCTTCTCAAAGAACCAGCTTTTAGCTTTGTTGATTTTTGCTATGGTCTCCTTTGTTTCTTTTTCATTTATTTCTGCCCTAATTTTTATAATTTATTTCCTTCTACTAATTCTAGGGTTCTTCATTTCTCCTTTTTCTAGTTGCTTTAGGTGTAAAGTTAGGTTATTTATTTGATTTTTGTCTTATTTCTTGAGGGAAGCTTATATTGCTATGAACCCTTAGTGCTAAACTTTAGCACTGCTCTTACTGAATCCCATAGATTTTGGATTGTTGTGATTTCATTTTCATTCATTTCTATGAATATTTGTATTTGCTTATTATTTCCTCTGTGATTTGTTGGTTATTCAGAGTGTGTTGTCTAACCTCAATATTTTTGTATTTTTCATAGTTTTTTTCCCTATAGTTGACATTTAATCTTACCGCATTGTGGTCAGAAAAGAGGCTTGAAATGACTTCGGGTTTTTTTTTTTTTTTTTTTTAATTTACCAAGGATAGATTTATGGCCCAGCATGTGATCAATCCTGTGCAATGTTCTGTGTGTACTTGAGCTGCTGCTGCTGCTAAGTTGCTTCAGTTGTGTCCAACTCTGTGTGAACCCATAGACAGCAGCCCATGTGAGATAAAGGTGAAATTCATTGTTTTGGGGTAAAATGTACTATTGATATCAATTAGGTCTAACTGGTCCATTGTATCACTTAAAGATTGTATTTCCTTGCTAAATTTCTGTTTAGTTGATCTATCCATAGGTGTGAGTAGGGTATTAAAGTCTCCAACAATTATTTGTTACTGTTAATTTCCTCTTTCATACTTGTTAGATTTGCCTTACACATTGTGGTTCTCTTATGTTGGGTGCATATATATTTATAATTGTTATATATCCTTTTGAATTGATCCTTTGATCATTATATAGTGTCTTTCTTTGTCTCTTTTCACGGCCTTTATTTCAAAGTCTATTTTTTTCTTTGTTTGCATAATTTTTTTATTAAAAATACATTTATTTATTTATTTTTGCTTTACAATATTATATTGGTTTTGCCACACATCAACATGAATCCACCATGGGTGTACACGTGTCCCCAGTCCTGAGCCCCCCTTCCACCTCCTCTCCAACACCATCCCTCTGGGTCATCCCAGTGCATCAGCCACAAGCATCCTACACCCTGCATCAAACCTAGACTGGTGATTCATTTCTTATATGATATTATACATGTTTCAATGCCATTCTACCCAATCATCCCACCCTCTCCCTCTCCCACAGAGTCTAAAAGACTGTTCTATATATCTGTGTTTCTTTTGCTTTCTCGCATATGGGGTTATTGTTACCATCTTTCTAAATTCCATATATATGCATGAGTATACTGTATTGGTGTTTTTCTTTCTGGCTTACTTAACTCTGTATAATAGGGTCCAGTTTCATCCACCTCATTAGAACTGATTCAAATGTATTCTTTTTGATGGCTGAGTAATACTCCATTGTGTATATGTACCACAGCTTTCTTGTCCATTCATCTGCTGAAGGACATCTAGGTTATTTCCATGTNGTGTTTTTCTTTCTGGCTTACTTAACTCTGTATAATAGGGTCCAGTTTCATCCACCTCATTAGAACTGATTCAAATGTATTCTTTTTGATGGCTGAGTAATACTCCATTGTGTATATGTACCACAGCTTTCTTGTCCATTCATCTGCTGAAGGACATCTAGGTTATTTCCATGTCCTGGCTATTATAAACAGTGCTGCACATGTGTCTCTTTCAATTCTGGTTTCCTTGGTGTGTACGCCCAGCAGTGGGATTTCTGGGTCACAAGGCAGTTCTATTTCCAGTTTTTTAAAGAATCTCCACACTATTGTCCATAGTGGCTGGACTAGTTTACATTCCCACCAACACTGTAAGAGGGTTCCCTTTTCTTGACACCCTCTCCAGCATTTATTGCTTGTCTACTTTTGGATTGCAGCCATTCTGATTGATGTGAATTGGTACCTCACTGTGGTTTTGATTTGCATTTCTCTGATAATGAGTGATGTTGAGCATCTTTTCATGTGTNCTTTCTTATCCATTCATCTGCTGATGGATATCTAGGTTGCTTCCATGTCCTGACTATTATAAACAGTGCTATGAACACTGGGGTACACATGTCTCTTTCACTTCTAGTTTCCTCAGTGTGTATGCCCAGCAGTGGGATTGCTAGGTCATATGGCACTTCTATTTCCAGTTTTTTAAATAATCTCAACACTGTTCTCCATAGTGGCTATACTAGTTTGCATTCCCACCAACAGTGTAAGAGGGTTCTCTTTACTCCACACCTTCTCCAGCAGTTATTGCTTGTAGACTTTTGGATAGCAGCCATTCTGACTGGCATGAAATGGTACCTCATTGTGGTTTTGATTTGCATTTCTCAGATAATGAGTGATGTTGATCATATTTTCATGTGTTTGTTAGCCATCTGTATGTCTTCTTTGGAGAAATGTTTGGCCCATTTTTTGATTAGGTCGTTTATTTTTCTGGAATTGAGCTGCAGGAGTTGCTTGTATATTTTTCAGATTAATCCTTTGTCAGTTGCTTCATTTGCTATTATTTTCTCGCATTCTGAAGGCTGTCTTTTCACCTTGCTTATAGTTTCCTTTGTTGTGCAGAAGCTTTTAATTTTAATTAGGTCCCATTTGTTTATTTTTGCTTTTATTTCCAATATTCTGGGAGGTGGGTCATAGAGGATCCTGCTGTGATTTATGTCGGAGAGTGTTTTGCCTATGTTCTCTTCCAGGAGTTTTATAGTTTCTGGTCTTACGTTTAGATGTTTACTCCATTTTGAGTTAATTTTTGTGTATAGTGTTAGAAAGTGTTCTAGTTTCATTCTTTTACATATGGTTGACCAGTTTTCCTAGCACCATTTGTTAAAGAGATCGTCTTTTCTCCATTGTATATTTTTGCCTCCTTTGTCAAAGATAAGGTGTCCATAGGTGTGTGGATTTATCTCTGGGCTTTCTATTTTGTTCCATTGATCTATATTTCTGTCTTTGTGCCAGTACCATACTGTCTTGATGACTGTGGCTTTGTAGTAGAGCCAGAAGTCAGGTACGTTGATTCCTCCAGTTCCATTCTTCTTTCTCACGATTGCTTTGGCTATTCGAGGTTTTTTGGATTTCCATACAAATTTTGAAAATATTGGTTCTAGTTCTGTGAAAAATACTGTTTGTAGCCTGATAAGAATTGCATTGAATCTATAGATTGCTTTGGGTAGTATACCCATGTTCACTATATTGATTCTTCCGATTCATGAACATGGTATATTTCTCCATCTGTTAGTGTCCTCTTTGATTACTTTCACCAGTGTTTTATTGTTTTCTATATATAAGTCTTTTATTTCTTTAGGTAGATATATTCCTAAGTATATTATTCTTTCCATTGCAATGGTGAATGAAATTGTTTCCTTAATTTCTCTTTCTATTTTCTCATTATTAGTGTATAGGAATGCAAGGGATTTCTGTGTGTTGATTTTATATCCTGCAACTTTACTATATTCATTGATTAGCTCTAGTAATTTTCTGGTGGAGTCTTTAGGGTTTTCTATGTAGAGGATCATNTCCTTAATTTCTCTTTCTATTTTCTCATTATTAGTGTATAGGAATGCAAGGGATTTATGTGTGTTGATTTTATATCCTGCAACTTTACTATATTCATTGACGAGCTCTAGTAATTTTGTGATGGCATCTTTAGAGTTTTCTATGTAGTGGATCATGTCATCTGCAAACAGTGAAAGTTTTACTTCTTCTTTTCCTATCTGGATTGCTTTTATTTCTTTTTCTGCTCTGATTGCTGTTGCCAAAACTTCCAAAACTATGTTGAGTAGTAGTGGTCAGAGTGGGCACCCTTGTCTTGTTCCTGACTTTAGGGGAAATCCTTTAAATTTTTCACCATTGAGGGTAAAGTTTGCTGTGGGTTTGTCATATATAATTTTTATTATGGTTAGGTATGTTCCTTCTATTCTTGCTTTCTGGAGGTTTTTGTTGTTGTTGTTGTTCATAAGTGGATGTTAAAATTTGTCAAAGGCTTTCTCTGCATGTATTGATCTAATCAGATGGCTTTTATTTTTCAATTTGTTAATGTGGTGTATTACATTCATTGATTTGCGGATATTGAAGAGTCCTTGCATCTCTGGAATAAAGCCCACTTGGTCATGATGTATGATCTTTTAAACGTGGTGTTGGATTCTGATTGCTAGAATTTTGTTAAGGATTTTTGCATCTATGTTCATCAGTGATATTGGCCTATGGTTTCTTTTTTTGTGACATCTTTGTCAGGTTTTGGTATTAGGGTGATGGTAACCTCATAGAATCAGTTTGGAAGTTTACATTCCTCTGCAATTTTCTGGAAGAGTTTGAGTATGATAAGTGTTAGCTCTTCTTTAAATTGTTAGTAGAATTCTGCTGTGAAGACGTCTGGACCTGGGCTTTTGTTTGCTGGAAGATTTCTGATTACAGTTTCAATTTCCTTGCTTGTGATGAGTCTGTTAAAATTTTCTATTTCTTCCTGGTTCAGGTTTGGAAAGCTGTACTTTTCTAGGAATTTGTCCATTTCTTCCAAGTTGTCCATTTTATTGGCATATAATTGCTGATAGTAGACTCTTATGATCCTTTGTATTTCTGTGTTTTCTGTTGTGATCTCTCCATTTTCATTTCTAATTTTATTGATTTGATTTTTCTCTCTTTGTTTCTTGTTGAGTCTGGCTAATGGTTTGTCAATTTTATTTATTCTCTCAAAGAACCAGCTTTTGGCTTTGTTGATTTTTGCTAGCTATGGTCCCTTTTGTTTCTTTTGCATTTATTTCTGCCCTAATTTTTAACATTTCTGTCCTTCTACTAACCCTGGGGTTCTTTGTTTCTTCCTTTTCTAGTTGTTTTTGGTGTAGAGTTAGGTTATTTATTTGACTTTTTTCTTATTTCTTGAGTTATGCCTGTATTGCTGTGAACTTTCCCCTTAGCACTGCTTTTACAGGTTTTGGGTTGTTGTGTTTTCATTTTTGTTCATTTCTATGCATATTTTGATTTCTTCTGTGATTTGTTGGTTATTCAGCAGCGTGTTTTTCAGCCTCCATACGTTGGAATTTTTAATAGTTTTTCTCCTGTAATTGAGATCTAATCTTACTGCATTGTGGTCAGAAAAGATGCTTGGAATGATTTCAATTTTGTTGAATTTANTTCTTCTGTGATTTGTTGGTTATTCAGCAGCGTGTTTTTCAGCCTCCATACGTTGGAATTTTTAATAGTTTTTCTCCTGTAATTGAGATCTAATCTTACTGCATTGTGGTCAGGAAATATGCTTGGAATGATTTCAAGCTTTTTTAATTTTCCAAAGCTATATTTATGGCCCAGGATGTAATCTATCCTGGAGAAGGTTCTGTGTGCACTTTAGAAAAAGGTGAAATTCATTGTTTTGGGGTGAAGTGTCCTATAGATATCAATTAGGTCTAACTGGTCTGTTGCATCATTTAAAGTTTGTGTCTCCTTGCTATTTTTCTGTTTAGCTGACCTATCCATAGGTGTGAATGGAATATTAAAATCGCTCACTATTATTGTGTTATTGTTAATTTCCCCTTTCATACTTGTTAGAATTTGTCTTACATATTGTGGCGCTCCTTTGTTGGGTGCATATATATTTATAATTGTTATATATATTCTTCTTGGATTGATCATTTGATCGTTATGTAGTGTCCTTCTTTGTCTCTTTTCACAGCCTTTGTTTTAAAGCCTATTTTATCTGATATGAGTATTGCTACTCCTGCTTTCTTTTGGTCTCTATTTGCATGGAATATCTTTTTCCAGCCCTTCACTTTCAGTCTGTATGTGTCTCTTGTTTTGAGGTGGGTCTCTTGTAGGCAGCATATATAGGGATCTTGTTTTTGTATCCATTCAGCCAGTCTTTGNATTTTATCTGATATGAGTATTGCTACTTCTGCTTTCTTTTGGTCCCTAATTGCATGAAATATCTTTTACCAGCCCTTCACTTTCAGTCTGTATGTGTCCCTTGTTTTGAGGTGGGTCTCTTGTAGGCACCATATATAGGGGTATTGTTTTGGATCCATTCAGCTAGTCTTTGTCTTCTGGTTGGGGCATTCAACCCATTTACATTTAAGGTAATTATTGATAACTATGATCCCATTGCCACTTACTCTGTTGCTTTGGGTTCAAGTTTATACACCCTTGCTGTGTTTCCTGTCTAGAGAAGATCCTTTAGCGTTTGTTGGATAGCTGGTTTGGTGGTGCTGAATTCTCTCAGCTTTTGCTTGTCTGTAAATCTTTTGATTTCTCCTTCATATTTTAATGAGATCCTTGCAGGGTACAGTAATCTGGGCTACAGGTTATTTTCTTTCATCACTTTAAGTATGTCCTGCCATTCCCTTTTGGCCTGTAGATTTTCTACTGAAAGATCAGCTGTTATCCTTATGGGAATCCCCTTGTGTGTCATTTGTTGTATTTCCCTTGTTGCTTTTAATATTTATTCTTTGTGTTTTATTTTTGTTAATTTGATTAATATGTGTCTTGGGGTGTTTTGCCTTGAGTTTATCCTGTTTGGGACTCTCTGGGTTTCTTGGACTTAGGTCACTATTTCCTTCCCTATTTTAGAGAAGTTTTCAACTACTATATCCTCAAGTATTTTCTCATGGTCTTTCTTTTTGTCTTCTTCCTCTGGGACTCCTATGATTTGAAATGTTGGGGTGTTTTACATTGTCCCAGAGGTCTCTGAGATTGTCCTCATTTCTTTTAATTCTTTTTTCCTCTCTGTTTCTTTTATTTCTACCATTCCATCTTCTACCTCACTTATCCTATCTTTTGCCTCCATTATTCTACTGTTGGTTCTCTCCAGAGTGTTTTTGATCTCATTTACTGCATTATTCATTATATATTGACTCTTTTCTATTTCTTCTAGGTCCTTGTTAAACCTTTCTTGCACTCAATCCTTGTCTCCAGGTTATCTGTGATTCCATTTTGTTTTCAAGATTTTGAATCATTTTCACTGTCATTATCTGGAATTCTTTATCAGGTAGATTCCCCATCTCTTCCTCTTTTGTTTTGTTTGGTGGGCATTTATCCTGTTCCTTTACCTACTGGGTGTTTCTCTGCCTTTTCATCTTGTTTATATTGCGGTGTTTGGAGTCACCTTTCCGTATTCTGGCAGTTTGTGGAGTTCTTTTCATTGTGGAGTTTCCTCACTGTGGGTGGGTTGGATGGGTCAAGGTTTCTTGGTTAGGGAAGCTTATGTTGGTGTTCTCATGGGTGGAGCTGGATTTCTTCTCTCTGGAGTGCAATAAACTGTCCAGTAATGAGTTATGAGATTTCAGTGGGTTTGGAGTGACTTTGGGGAGCCTGTATATTGAAGTTCAGGGGTATGTTCCTGTGTTGCTAGAGAATTTGCATGGTATGTCTTGCTTTGGAACTTGTTGGCCATTGGGTGGTGTTTGGTTTCAGTGTAGGTATAGAGGGGTTTGATGAGCTCTTATTGATTAATGTTCCCTTGAGTCAGGAATTTTCTGGTGTTTTCAGGATTTGGACTTAAGCCTCCTGCCTCTGGTTTTCAGTCTTATTCTTGCAGTAGCCTCAAGGCTTCTCCATTTCCTTTTGAAGACAATGGGCTGCTTTTCTGGATGTCCTCTGCTGGCATTCAGAAGTCATTTTGTGGAATTTACTCAGCATTCAAATGTTCTTTTGATACATTTTTAGGGGAGAAATCTTAGGACCGCATCCTTCATGCACTTTTTGAAGCACTATACATATACCATTTGCTTTCATCACGAAAACAATCTTACCTGGTAGATACTTTTGCAGCTTTATTTTATAGATGGGGAAATTAAAACACACACAGAGACTAAGGAACTTGTTCAAGGTCATGTAGTAAGTGATAACGTCAAACACTGACAGCCTAGCTCCAGAGGTTAAGTGGTTAACTGCTGAGATGCTAATCTAGAAAGAAGAGAGCTTAGTAAAAAGGAGATTAGTTAGGAGGCCAGAATCAAAGTGGAAATGATGACAGATGCAGTACGAATTTAAAGATTTATAGCAGATTTTGCAGAAGAAGAACCAGTAAAAGTTCATAACTGATTATATATGAAGGATGATAAATAGTTAAGTTGACTGAGGTTTCAAGTCTGAGTAATTTGATGGTGATATTAACTACCTAGGATAACATCTGTGGCTAGTATATGAGAAAAGATTAGTTCTGTTTCAGATGCATAAAACTGAGATATCTTCAGGATGCATTGTATATAAATAAATGCCTGGAAGATAAATGAAAATATAGGCCTGAATCCTT
>SJYA01003247.1:8326-23829 GCA_006410615.1 Neotragus moschatus | reverse complement strand
ATAGTAATACAACAATATAAAATATTACATATTTCAATAAATAAATGTGTATGCATGAGTATACTGGAAGATATAATGGAATAGTCAGATACTTATACTGATTTAAAATGAAAATATTTTTATTTTAGATAAACAAGACAATATTTAACTGAATATATTCACTATCACTACTTTTAATTTGTATTTGACATTTCAAAATAAGGGCTAAAATTTGCAACAACATGGATGGACTTGGAGGGCTAGTAAATTAATGCTTAAAATTATCCAAGTCAGGCTTCAGCAGTACATGAATCATGAAATTCCAGATGTTCAAGCTGGTTTTACAAGAGGCAGAGGAACCAGAGATCAAATTGCCAATATCCGCTGGACCATTGAAAAAGCAAGAGAGTTCCAATAAAATTTATATTTATGGTTTATTGACTATGACAAAGCCTTTGACTGTGTGGATCACAATAAACTGTGGAGAATTCTGAAAGAGATGGGAATACCAGACTGCCTGACCTGCCTCTTGAGAAACCTACATGCAGGTTTGGAAGCAATAGTTAGAACTGGACATGGAACAACAGACTGGTTCCAAATAGAAAAGGAGTACTTCAAGACTGTATATTGTCACTCTGCTTATTTAACTTCTATGCAGAGTACATCATGAGAAATGCTGGGTTGGAAGAAGCACAAGCTGGAATCAAGATTTTTGGGAGAAATATCAATAACCTCAGATATGCAGATGACACCACCCTTATGGCAGAAAGTGAAGAACTAAAAAGCCTCTTGATGAAAGTGAAAGAGGAGAGTGAAAATGTTGGCTTAAAGCTCAACATTCAGAAATTTAAGATCATGGCATCTGATCCCATCACTTCAAGGGAAATAGACGGGGAAACAGTGGAAACAGTGAAAGACTTTATTGGGGGGGGGCTCCAAAATCACTGCAGATGGTGACTGCAGCCATGAAATTAAAAGACACTTACTCCTTGGAAGGAAAGTTATGACTGACCTAGATAGCATATTCAAAAGCAGAGACATTACTTTGCCAACCAAGGTCCATCTAGTCAAGGCTATGGTTTTTCCAGTGGTCATGTATGGATGTGAGAGTTAGACTGTGAAGAAAGCTGAGCGCCAAAGAATTGATGCTTTTGAACTGTGGTGCTGGAGAAGACTCTTGAGAGTCCCTGGGACTGCAAGGAGATCCAACCAGTCCATTCTAAAGCAGAGCAGTCCTGGGTGTTCATTGGAAGGACTGATGCTGAAGCTGAAACTCCAGTACTTTGGCCACCTCATGTGAAGAGTTGACTCATTGGAAAAGACTCTGATGCTGGGAGGAATTGGGGCCATGAGGAGAAGGGGATGACAGAGGATGAGATGGCTGGATGGCATCACCGACTCAATGGACATGAGTTTGAGTAAACTCCAGGAGGTGGTGATGGACAGGGAGCTCTGGCGCGCTGGGATTCATGGGGTCGCAAAAAGTCAGACACGACTGAGCAACTGAAATGATCTGCTGCTAAGTGAAATAAGTCAGACAGAGCAAGATAAATACTATATGATATCACTTACATATGGAGTCTACAAAACTCAACAAACTAGTGAATATAACGTAAAGGAAGCAGACTCAGAGATATAGAGAACAAACTAATGATTACCAGTGGAGAGAGAAAGGGCAGGGGCAATATAGGGGTAGGGGAATGAGACATACAAACTATAGGGTGTAAGATAGGTTACAAGGAGGTATTGTACAACACGTAGAATATAGCCCATATTTTTAAATAACTGTAAATGGAATGTAATCTTTAAAATTATATAAAAATTAATACAATAAGGGCTGTAGAAATATATCCATAGGATTACCATGAATGTGACAAAATCACCATATGTGTGTCAACTACAAATGTAGATTAATACAGGATCATTGTATTGACAACTCACATAACACAAGTAGGCACTGGCACTGATGTCATGATTTTTGGAAATAGTAAACAACTCTATATGAAATACCAAACAAAATAAAGTAAGACCTTCCCTTGATTTATACAGTAGTTGCATTTTTAGAAAAGTCAGGAGCTATTAAAACTATACAAAAGTAATTTGCTTTTATATAAAAAATGGAGTTATATTCTGCTGCTGCTGCTGCTGCTGCTAAGTTGCTTCAGTTGTGTCCAACTCTTTGCGACCCCATGGACTGCAGCCTACCAGGCTCCTCCATCCATGGGATTTTCCAGGCAAGAGTACTGGAGTGGGGTGCCATTGCCTTCTCCAGGAGTTATATTCTAATCCCAAATAATTTTATGTTTTTGCCTACATAAATTTCTGAGAAAGGCATTTAAAAGTCATATGGGGAACCACAAAAGACCCTGAATAGCCAGAATAATCTTGATGAAAAAGAACAAAGCTAGAGGTATCACACTTCCCTGTCTTCAGACTATACTACAAAGCTACAGTAATCAAATCAAAAATCAAAACAGTNTAAACAACTCTATATGAAATACCAAACAAAATAAAGTAAGACCTTCCCTTGATTTATACAGTAGTTGCATTTTTAGAAAAGTCAGGAGCTATTAAAACTATACAAAAGTAATTTGCTTTTATATAAAAAATGGAGTTATATTCTGCTGCTGCTGCTGCTGCTGCTAAGTTGCTTCAGTTGTGTCCAACTCTTTGCGACCCCATGGACTGCAGCCTACCAGGCTCCTCCATCCATGGGATTTTCCAGGCAAGAGTACTGGAGTGGGGTGCCATTGCCTTCTCCAGGAGTTATATTCTAATCCCAAATAATTTTATGTTTTTGCCTACATAAATTTCTGAGAAAGGCATTTAAAAGTCATATGGGGAACCACAAAAGACCCTGAATAGCCAGAATAATCTTGATGAAAAAGAACAAAGCTAGAGGTATCACACTTCCCTGTCTTCAGACTATACTACAAAGCTACAGTAATCAAATCAAAAATCAAAACAGTATGGTACTGCCACAAAAACAAGACACATAGACCAATGGAATAGAATAGAGAGCCTAGAAATAATCCCCCCACACATATGGTCAATTAGTCGAAGACAAATGAGGCAAAGAGAGAAAATGGAGAAAAGACAAATAGAGGAAAGGCTGCCTCTTAAAAAATGGGGCTGGGAAAACTGGACAGCTAAACATAAAACATGAAATTAGAACATTTTCTTAATCCAAATACTAAAGTAGACTCAAAATGGATTAAAAATCTTAATGTAAGATATGAAACCATAAAACTTCTAGAAGAAAACTTAGGCAGAGCACTCTGACACATACTGTCACAATATTTTTTGGATCTGTTTCCTAAGACAAAGGAAGCAAAAGCAAAAATAAACAAAATGAACCTAATTAAATTTAAATATTTTTAAAGCAAATAAAACATCAACAAAACAAAAATCAACCTACTTAGTGGGAGAAAATATTTGTAAATGAAATGAACAATAAGGGGTTAATATCCAAAATATATAATAGCTCCCATAACTCAACATTTAAAAATGAACAACCCAATTTAAAAATGGGCTGAAAACCTGATTAGACATTTCTCCAAAGAAGACACTGAGGTGGGAAATAGGCACATGAAAAGATGCTTGACATCACTAAACTTCAGAGAAATACGAAGTAAAATCAGAATGAGATATCACCTCATACCTGTCAGACTGACTATTATCAAAAAGAATACAGATAACAAATGTTGACAAGAATACAGAGAAAAAGGAAACCTCATACGCTGTTGGTGGGAATGTAAACTGGTGTAGCCACTTTGAGAAACAGTGGAGAGGTTTCTTAAAAAACCTAAAAATAGAACTACCATATAATCTAGCAATCCCACTCCTGGATATACATCTGAAGAAAAGTAAAACACTAAGTTGAAAAGAGGAATAATTACTCAGCCATAAAAATAATGAAATTTTTCATTTGTAACAACATAGATGGACATAGAAGGTACTATGTTTAATAAGATAAGTCAGAGAAAGACAAATAATGCATGTTATCACTCACATGTGGAATGTAAAAAACAAAATAAATGAATGAATATAACAAAATAGAAACAGATTGATAGATATAGAGAACAAATTAGTGATTACCAGAGGGGAGAGGAAAGGAAAGAGGGACAGAATAGGGTTAGGGAATTAAGAGAATTTAATCAATATTTTATACTAACTTTAAGCAGAGTATAATCTATAAAACATGGAATCATCATGTTGTACATCTGACACTAATATAATATTATAAATCAACTATACTTGAATTTTCTAAATGCCAAAACTTAAAAAAAAATAAAGCCATATGGGATATAGAGAAAATCTTCACTCTGTAGGCTTGTCCCATGTATTTCAGGGCACATAGCATCCCTGGACCCCTCCCACTAAATGCCAGTATCATTCCAATGCATAGTGACAACCTAAAGAAAATGCCACCCCCTCCACTTCTAAAACATCACCTAGTAATGGTACTATCCACTTCAATAACCACTGCTCCAAAAGAAGATCACAGAGGCTACAAGGCAAAGTTCTTTCAGGTATGTAAGTGATCATAGAAGTGTGGGAAATGTATACATGCTAAGCAACAGGTTTTGTGGAGCCTGTGATGAACTAGAGAATAGAGATCTCATTTTAAAGCTTTACATTAAAAGCATTTTAACCTCAAGGTATTTACATTTTATAAATGCTTCCACATTGCAGCAGCAAATGTACTTACTTTTCTAATGAACAAATGAATGAAGTTAACTTGTAATACAAGGATAGCCTTTATGCAGGCTTGTGTCGTATTTGTACTTTTACAAAATACAATGCTAAAACATAAGAATCGTATACCTGAAGGAAAGTTTCCAAGCATCAGCAACAAATGAGTTTTTCAAAATGAGAGCATATTTAGGAAATTATGACCAGCAATGCTATAATTAAAAACAGACTAGAATAGAACATATCAGACTACACAAGGATATTATTTTGTCAAGTGTTTATTTCACGTGTGTGTGCATCTATGTGTGTGTGTGTTGGACATGACGTAAACTGTATTTCACTGGGGTGAGGTGGGGGATCTTAGTAAAAATAAGCTTCAAAAGCACCAGAGTGAATTATTAGGTATTATTAGGTAAGGATTTGGGGTATAGGAAAATTCTGAAAGAAATGAGAATACCAGACAACCTGACCTGCCTCTTGGAAAACCTGTATGCAGGTCAGGAAGCAACAGTTAGGACTGGATATGGATATGTCTGTAAATACTTAGTATATTGTTTGACATATAGTAAGAAATAAATGAGGCTCCCAGGTGGCTCAGTGAGTAAAGAATCTGCCTGCAACAGGAGACACAGGAGATATGGATTCAATCCCTAGGCCAGGAAAATAGCCTGGAGGAGGAGATGGCAAACCACTAAAGTATTCTTGCCTTGAGAATCCCATAGACAGAGAGTCCTGGCGGTCTACAGTCCATGGGGTCACAAAAGACTTGGACATGACTGAGTGTCTGAGCACAAGAAATAAATGGCTACAGTATTATTGGGAAAGATCATCCTATATCCATATATGTTGGTGATTAACCCAGGAACACAAAGCTTATAATGCCTGTCTCCTGTTGCAGGCAGATTCTTTACCCACTGAGCCATCTGGGAAGCCTCATTTATTTCTTACTATATGTCAAACAATACACTAAGCATTTACATACATTATCTCACTTAATTATAACAATCTTATAATGCATTACCACCTTCAATTTATTGATAAAGAAACTCTGGCTAAGAGAGTTTAAGATACTTGTCAGTAATCATATGCCTGAGTGGTACTGATGGAACTCAAAAACAGTTCTATTTGATTCCAAATTCTGATCCTTGCAAATGTATGAAAGAAGACGACTGTGTTGGGTGGCTACAGTGTGTGTTAGTCACAAACATATAAGATTTCCCTGGTAGAGCGGTAAAATATAAGATACAAATGTCACGGGTTCAAATGTGTGTCAAATGCTTTCTTCCTTTTCTAGATAACTTTTTGAAATATATGAATCCATCCTCTGTATTAATCATCTATTGCTTTGTAACAAATTACTCTAAAATTTAGCAGTTTAAACAACAAACAGTTTTTGAAAATCAGGAATCTGGGATCAGAGTAGCAAGGTGGTTCTGGCTCAGGGTTTCCCACAAAGAGTCAGCTAAGGGTTCAACAATACATGAACCATGAACTTTCAGATGTTGAAGCTGGTTTTAGAAAAGGCAGAGGAACCAGAGATAAAATTGCCAACATCTCCTGGATCATGGAAAAAATAAGAGAATTCCAGAAAAACATCTATTTCTGCTTTATTGACTATGCCAAAGCCTTTGACTGTGTGGATCNATAGCATATTCAAAAGCAGAGATATTACTTTGCCGACTAAGGTCCATCTAGTCAAGGCTATGGTTTTTCTAGTAGTCATGTATGGATGCGAGAGTTGTACTGTGAAGAAGGCTGAGCGCTGAAGAATCGATGCTTTTGAACTGTGGTGTTGGAGAAGACTCTTGAGAGTCCCTTGGACTGCAAGGAGGTCCAACCAGTCCATTCTGAAGGAGATTGGCCCTGGGATTTCTTGGAACTAATGATGCTAAAGCTGAAGCTCCAGTACTTTGGCCACCTCATGCGAAGAGTTGACTCATTGGAAAAGACTCTGATGCTGGGAGGGATTGGGGGCAGGAGGAGAAGGGGACGACCGAGGATGAGATGGCTGGATGGCATCACTGACTCGATGGGCGTGAGTCTGAGTGAACTCTGGGAGTTGGTGATTGACAGGGATGCCTGGCATGCTGCGATTCATGGGGTCACAAAGAGTCGGACACGACTGAGCGACTGAAGTGAACTGAACTGTGCCCACAATTTTGGCAGAGTCTTGCAGGAACAGTTGGACAGACAAAACTACATAAACAGACACCAAGGACAAAAACTAGACACAAACACTGTTTAGTAGGGGAAGGAGAAGGTAGCACCAGGAGAAGGAGAAGTAGCATTGACGTGTATACACTATCATGTGTAAAATGGATAATTAGCTGTAAGCTGCTGTAAGCACAGGGAGCCCAGCCTGGCATTCTCTGATGACCTAGAGGGGTGGAATGGGGAAAGGAGGATATATATATATATATATATATATATAAACATAAATATATATATATATATTTATGACTGATTCATGTTGATGTGCTACAAAGACCACACAGCATTGTAAAACAATTATCCTCCAATAAAAATAAAAAAGGCACAAAATTTTTCATAATAAAGGGGATATGAGTGCAGGTATAAGGATCAAGGGAAAGGTACAAAGAAGAGGGATAAAAAAAGACTGAAAAAGAGAAAGGGACAGCAGTAAAATAAAATACAACTACTGGGTTTCCCCAATATCTCAATTGGTAAAGAATCCACCTGCAATGCAGGATACCCTCATTTGATTCCTGGGTCGGGACAATCTCCTGGAGAATGGATGGGCTACCCACTCCAGTATTCTTGGACTTTCCCTGTGGCTCAACCGGTAAAGAATCTATGTGCAATGTGGGAGACCTGGGTTCAATCCCTGGGTTGGAAAGATCCCCTGGAGTAGGGAAAGGCTACCCACTCCAGTATTCTGGCCTGGAGAATTCCACGGACTGTATAGCCCATGGGGTCACAAAGAGTTGGACACAACTGAAAGACTTTCACTTTTCACTGGATCAATAACACTTTCAGGTACTATATGATATGATGTTTAAACCTCTAATGCTGTCATAAATCTCCTGTCAGGGAGAGCCTGCTGGACCAGGGTCTGCACAGTGTAAGGAGAGCCTCTTTTACCTCTGCTTGTTGCCCATCAAGGTGAGCCATTGCCAATCAGGGAGAGTATGGTCTCACAAGCTGAGAAGACTGATGCTTGACATCACTTTCTTGGAAGGAGAGGGTAGAAATAAGAGAGGACAAAGAGAGGAGAAGTGGAGAGATATTAGGAGAGGAAAAAGGACAAACGGGAGGTGAAAACATTGCCTAAATATGGGTCTTGAGGCCCCAAGAGGTGAGGAAAGCAGACTTACCAGGTTGAGTAACACTGAAACAAGAGGTTCAAGTGGCCACGAGGAAGCTGGTAGAGGTGGTCACCCATGAAGAAGCTGTGCTTGATGGTCCTGGAGGTGCACAGATCCTCGCCCTAGAAGGGGACAACTACCCCACATTGGGCACCACTGAGTCTGATAATGACAAGGATTCTTGTCATTTACATTCATGAAAACAGAAATCTTATGTTAATTGACTAAGTCTCAAAATTAGTATCCAATTTTAGCTAAAAATGTAATATATTTTATTTCCGATCTATGTAAAAAAATGCTTCTTACCAGAGTGCAACATGTATGTAGATTTTTCCCAAAGCAGTTTGGTTGGATAGTATCAGATATATTTTAAAGAAGAAATTTTATGTTATACCTCTCTTTGTTGGTTCTCCTGAAAATCAAGTGATATTTAACCCTAAAACATAATGGAAATGTCAATGTAGCAAGCTGCTTATTAGTAAATGTGGAAGAGTAGGAGGTAGATTTGAAGAAGAAACAACTGAATTCCATTTTTGTTATGAACAACTTTTCTATTAGGAGAAGTCTGGAATGGCTACTTTTCTATGAATCTTTCAAATCAGTTTGGACTTTGCACCTAATGTAAATAGTCCTTAGAAGAAAAGCAATAACAAATCTAGACAGTGTATTAAAAAGCAAAGACATTACTTTGCCTGCAAAGGTCCATATAGTCAAAGCTATGGTTTTTCTGGTAGTCGTGTATGAATGTGAGAGCTGGACAATAAAAAGACTGAGTGCCGAAGAAATGGTGTTGGAGAAGACTTGAGAGTCCCTCGGACATCAAGGAGATCAAACAAGTCAATTCTAAAGGAAATCAACCATAAATATTCACTAGAAGGAATGATGCTGAAACTGAAGCTACAGTTCTTTGGCCACTTGATGTGAAGAGCTGACTCATTAGAAAAAACCCTGATGCTGGGAAAGACTGAAGGCAGGAGGAGAATGAGACAACAGAGCATGAGATGGTTGGATGGCATCATTGACTCTATGAATTTGAGCAAATTCCAGGAGATAGTGAAGGATAGAAAAGCCTGCTGTGCTGCAGTCCATGGGATCACAAAGAGTTGGACACGACTGAGCAACTGAACAACAATGAATTTTGAATGTTATTTTTAGAAAGATCACTTTGAATATTTTTTATATTTTGGATAAGCATTTAATAAATTGCATTCCTGAAGAATAGATATTCCTTAGTTTCTTAATAGGAAGTGAATCAGAATACCATAAATCTGAATATTATCCAAACAAGGAACTTGGAAATTCAATCATTCATACTTACAGCAATTTATACCCATGTTTGATACATAACTGTTTGGATGTAATATGCTCTTTTGTGTAATTTGTTATGTTGCTCTCATAGTCTTTTCTTTAATGGAGAAGAGACCTGTTTATCCTATTGAACCTTTTTTTTTTCAATTTACTTTTTATTTTATACTGGAGTAGAGTTGATTAATAATGTTGTGTTGGTTTCAGATGTACAGAAAAGTGATTCAGTTATACATATACATATATCTGTTTTTTTCCATACTTTCCTTCTCATATAGATTATTACAAAATATCGAGTGAGTTCCCTGTGCTATGCATAGGGCCTTGTTGGTTATCTATTTTATATATAATATTGTGTATATGTTAATTTGAAACTCCTAATTTATCTCTCCTCTTTGATAAACATTAGTTTATTGTCAGTCTTTGAGTCTCTTTCTGTCTTGTAAATAGGCTCTGTTGTATCATTTTTAAAAATTTCACATATATATGATATATGCTGAATAAAAGTGATGAGAGTGAACATCCTTGTCTTGTCCATGATCTTAAGGAAATGCTTTCAGTTTTTCCATCATTGAGTATGTTAGTTGTGGGTTTGTCATATATTATGTTGAAGTAGGTTCCCTCCAGGCTTCCCTGGGGTGCTGGTGGCAAAGAACCTGCCTGCTGATGCAGGAGACCTAGGACATGTGGGTTCAACCCCAGGGTTGGGAAGATCCCCTGGAGGAGGGCATGACAACCACTCAAGTACTCTTGCCTGGAGAATGCCATAGGTAGAGCAGCCTGGAAAGCTACAGTCCATAGGGTCACACAGAGTTGGGCATGCCTGAAGCGACTTAGCATGCACATATGCAGGTCCTCTCAATATGCTGACATATTGAGTGCAGCACTTTCAGGAATCATCTCTTAGGATTTGAAATAGCTCAGCTGGAATTCAATCACCTCCACTAGCTTTGTTTGTAGTGATGCTTCCTAAATCCCACTTGACTTCATATTCCAGGATGTGTGGCTCTCGATGAGTGATCACACCATCTTGATTATCTGGGTCATGGAGGTCTTTTTTGTATAGTTCTTCTGTGTATTCTTGCCACCTCTTCTTAATATCTTCAGTTTCTGTTAGATCCATACAATTTCTGTCCTTTATTGTGCCCATCTTTCCATGTAATGTTCCCTTGGTATCTCTAACTTTCTTGAGGAGAACTCTAGTCTTTCCCATTCTATTCTTTTCCTCTTTTTCTTTGCATTGATCACTTAGGAAGGTTTTCTTATCTCTCCTTGCTATTCTTTGGAACTCTGCACTCAAAGGGGTATATCTTTCCTTTCCTCCTTGGCCTTTCACTTCTTTTCTCAGTTATTTGCAAGGCCTCCTCAGACAACCATTTTGTCTTTTTGCATTTCTTTTCTTGGGGATAGTCTTGATCACTGCCTCCTCTATCCATAGTTCTTTAGGCACTCGATATCAGATCTAATCCTTTGAATCTGTTTCCAAATCGGGAAAGAAATATGTCAAGGCTGTATATTGTCACCCTGCTTATTTAACTTATATGAAGAGTACATCATGAGAAATGCCGGACTGGATGAAGCACAAGCTGCAATCAAGATGGCTGGGAGAAATATCAATAACCTCAGATATGCAGATGACACCACCCTTATGGCAGAAAGTGAAGAACTAAAGATCCTCTTGATGAAAGTGAAAGAGGAGAGTGAGAAAGCATCTGATCCCATCACTTCATGGCAAATAGATGGGAAAACAGTGGAAACAGTGGCAGATTTTATTTTGGGGGGCTCCAAAATCACTGCAGATCGTGACTGCAGCCATGAAATGAAAAGACACTTACTCCTTGGAAGGAAAGTTTTGACCCACTTAGAAGGCATATTAAAAAACAGAGACATTACTTTGCCAACAAAGATCCATCTAGTCAAAGCTATGGTTTTTCCAGTAGTCATGTAGGAAGTGAGTGTTGGCGTATAAAGAAAGCTGAGGACTAAAGAATTGATGCTTTTGAACTGTGGTGTTGGAGAAGACTCTTGAGAGTCCCTTGGACTGCAAGGAGATCCAACCAGTCCATCCTAAAGGAAATCAGTCCTGAATATTCATTGGAAGGGCTGATGTTGAAGCTGAAACTCCAATACTTTGGCCACCTGATGCAAAGAGGTGACTCATTTGAAAAATCCTGATGCTGGGAAAGACTGAAGGCAGAAGAAGGGGATGACAGAGGATGAGATGGTTGGATGGCATCACTGACTCAATGGATATGAGTTTGATAGAACCAGATGCCATGATCTTAGTTTTCTGAATGTTGAACTTTAAGCCAACTTTCTGACTCTCCTCTTTCACTTTCATCAAGAGGCTTTTTAGTTTTCTTCCCTTTCTGCCATAAGGGTGGTGTCATCTGCATATCTAAGGTTACTGATATTTCTCCCAGCAATCTTGATTCCAGCTTGTGCTTCATCCAGCCCACCATTTCCCATGATATACTCTGCATATAAGTTAAATAAGCAGGGTGACAACATACAGCCTTGTTGTACTCCTTTTCTTATTTGGAACCATTCTGTTGTTCCATGTCCAGTTCTAACTGTTGCTTCCTGACCTGCATACAGATTTCTCAAGAGGCAGGTCAGGTGGTCTGGTATTCCCATTTCTTTCTGAATTTTGCACAGTTTTTGTGATCCTAATAACCAAAAGCTTTGGCATAGTCAATAAAGCAAAAATAAATGTTTCCTCTGGAACTCTCTTGTTTTTTCCATGATCCAGAGGATGTTGACAATTTGATCTCTGGTTCCTCTGCCATTTCCAAAATCAGCTTGAACATGTGGAATTTCACAGTCCATGTATTGTTGAAGCCTGGCTTGGAGAATTTTGTGTATTTACAAGCGTGTGAGAAAAGTGCAATTGTATGGTAGTTTGAGTATTCTTTGGCATTGCTTTTCTTTGGGATTTGAATGAAAACTGACCTTTTCCAGTCCTTTGCCCACTGCTGATTTTTCCAAGTTTGCTGGCATACCAAAATGCAGTACTTGGGTGCAATCTCAAAAATGACAAGAATGATTTCTGTTCATTTCCAAGGCAAACCATTCAATATCACAGCAATCCAAGTCTATGCCCCAACCAGTAATGCTGAAGAAGCTGAAGGTGAACGATTCTATGAAGACCTACAAGACCTTCTAGAACTAACATCCAAAAGAGATGTCTTTTTCATCATAGGGGACTGGAGTGCAAATGTAGGAAGTGAAGAAATACCTGGAGTAACATGCAAGTTTGGCCTTGGAATACAGAATGGAGCAGGGCAAAGGCTAACAGAGTTTTGCCAAGAGATTATGGTGTAGGATCCTTTAATGTGTTGTTGGATTCTGTTTGGTAGAATTTTGTTGAAAATATTTTTGTCTATGTACATCAGTGATATTGGCCTGTGGTTTTCTTTTTGTGTGTTTAATATCTTTGTCTAGTTTTGGTATCAGGGTGATGATAGCCTCATAGAATTGAGTTGGGGAGTGTTCCTTACTTTGCAATCTTTTGAAGTAGTTTCAAAAGGGTAGGTGTTAACTCTTCTCTAAATGTTTGATAATATTCACCTGTGAAGCCATCTGGTCCTGAACTTTTGTTTGCTGGAAGTTTTTAAATCAAAAAGTTTCAAGTTCAGTACATGTGATTTTGTGTGCAGCATGCCAGGCTTCCCTGTTCTTCACTATCTCTTGGAGTTTGGTCAAACTCATATCCATTGAGTCAGTGATGCCATCCAACCATCTCATCCTCTGTCCTCCGTTTCTCCTCATGCCCTTAATTTTACCTCGCATCAGGGTCTTTTATAATGAGTCAGCTCTTTGTATCAGGTGGCCAAAGTATTGGAGTTTCAGCTTCAGCATTAGTCCTTCTAACCCCAAATATTCAAGATTGATTTCCTTTTGGATTCACTGGTTTTATCTGCTTGCTGTCCAGGGGACAATCAAGAGCACTTCCATTGTATAATCATAAGGGATTTGATTTAGTTCATAACTGAATGACCTAGTGATTTTCTCTACTTTCTTCAGTTTAAGTCTGAATTTTGCAATAAGGAGTTCATGATCTACTTTTGTATTCCAATCCCTTATGATGAAAAGGATATCTTTTTTTGTTTGTTTGTTTGTTTTGGTGTTCTAGAAGATCTTGTAGGTCTTCATAGAACCATTCAACTTCGTCTTCTCTGGCATTAGTTATTGGGGCATAGACTTGGATTATTATGATATTGAATGGTTTGCCTTGGAAATTAACCAAGATCATTTTGTTTTTGAGCTTGCACCCAAGCACTGCATTTTGGACTCTTTTGTTGACTATGAGGACTACTCCATTTCTTCTGAAGGATTCTTGCCCACAGTAGTAGATATAATGGTCATCTGAACTAATTTGCCCATTCCCATCCATTTTATTTATTTATTTATTTTCATTTAAACTTAGACCAATTTATCTTTGGTAGTGAAGATATAGGTATAATTAATATAAATATTCTTTTAAAGTCTGCATATAAATTTTAATATTAAAAGTTTGGAAAGCTAATTTTACTGGTATTGATCCCATGAATTTTCATTTAAAATATATATATTTAGACATATTTTTATTTATTTTGTTAGAAATTTTTCTTTTCTGAGGACTTTTCTTCACTTGCATTTTGATAATGAGCTATATACATAAGGCAGAGATTTTGTTCATATAGACTTTTGTGCAGCAGAGACTTTTGAATAGGATGAATATATGATGAAAGGGTATTACCTGTCATTTCAGACTTGAGTGTAATTAAAGCTGTTCTGCCTACACTTGATGCAGTTTTGAGATGTGAAGAAAGAGATCTTTAGTTCACTGATTCTTAAAATGTTGATGTTCATTCTTGCCATCTCCTGTTTGACTTCCAATTTACCTTGATTCACAGACTAACATTATAGGTTCCTATGCAATATATTGGTCTGTTCATATTTTCTATTTCTTCCGGGTTCAGTCTTAGAAGATTGTACCTTTCTAATAATTTGTACATTTCTTCTAGGTTGCCCATCTTATTGGCATATAGTCTCTTATGATCCTTTGCATTTCTGTGGTGTTCATGGTAACTTTCTCTTTTTCATTTCTGAGATGTCACAGCAGTGGAGCCTGAAAGCTCTTGGGTGGGGCTAGATCTCAGTGCCAAAATGGGGACCTCTGGGTGGTCTCACAGCAGTGAATATTCCCTGGAGTCTCTGCCACCAGTGCCCTTGCCCCCAGAGTGACCCACATCTGATCCTTGCTTCTTTAAGAGACCCTTAGGCTCTAGGAGACTCTATCTCAAGATGTGCAGGTAGGCCTGGCCAGGCTTCTCTGAAGTTGCTGCTTTGCCCTGGGTTCCAGAACATAGGAAACCTGGTGTGCACCCTCCAAGAGTGGAGTCTCTATTTCCCCCAGTCTTGTGGATCTCCTGCACTTTGTGGTCCACTGGTCTTCAAAGTCAAATATTCTGGGGATTCTCTTCTTGATGCTAGACCCCCAGGCTGAGAATCCCAATGTGGAACTTAGAACTCTCATTTATGTGGGAGAATCCCTGTGATATACTTTTTTTTTTTTTTTTTCAGTTTGGGGGTTGCCCACCAAGTGAGTATGGAATTTGATTATATCATGAAAGTGCCCCTCTTACCATCTCATTGTGGCTTTTTCTTTTTCTTTGGATGTAGAATATCTTTTTGTAGGTTCCAATCTCTGTTTTGATGGTTGTTCAGCAGGTATTTTTGATTTCGATGTTTTTCTAAGAGGAAGTGAACTCAAGTCATTCTACTTCACTGTCCTGTCTCCTCCCTCTAACGGATTCTTCCCAGGTGCATTACTTGGCTTTTGAGTTTAAAATTATTATTTTGTAAAGATGTTCATCTTTATCTTAAAATACACTTACTCATTTTAAAGTAATATTTTTAATAAATAACTATTAATATTATTAGCATCTAATTTAGTTATAGATCTTGGGAGCAACTTGTCACAGACTAAACTTGGAGAAACAGAGAGGTGGATATAACTCAAAATAAATATCACCTAGAGTTTTGTGATTTAGCTTATTCTACATGAAGAATAACTGAAATGATATTAATTTTTATCATAATCTTTCTTTTCATATTCTTAATTATGTAACTGTTGATCTTATTTTAATGATCTGAACTGTGTCTCTGTCATTTGTAAGCAAGTCTAGAGTTCTTTGAAAGCATGCATGAGCG
>SJYA01003246.1:271388-282131 GCA_006410615.1 Neotragus moschatus | reverse complement strand
ATATTATACAATTTAAAAGATTTAAAATAATATGAGATGTTTTAGCCATGAAAAAAAATTAAAGAAAAAGAAAAGAAATTTTAAATCAATAAATTTGAGAATTTTAACATTAAAATCATATGTATATAATAAAAATTATATGATTGATGGCTTGGAGGGGTAAAACAAAGAGTATATGGTGAATATTTATTACATTTTTGGCTATCTTCATTGAATAAATTAAAATGATTTATTTATAAAAGGTAAATATACTATTTTTTCATTTTCTTAGGGAATCTCAATAAAAACATGATAAGCCCTATATGAGTTCCAAACTTCTGATTTTGAAATGCAAGTTTAAAGGCTTTCTGACATTTGGAACTGTAAACATATACTCTGAAAATAATGCAACATTTTCTTGCAAGCTAAAAGGGAAACAAATCAAAAGATGTATTGTATTTGTTTCTCAAAAAGGTAGGAGAAGTTTCCATTATTCTTCCTTTTACTTTAATATATACATTTTTATTAAACATTCTCCTATAAAGAATATCATTTTTGTTGGTAGTATTTCCATTTTCCCCAACATCTCCCTTTAACCTTACTTTCTTGAAAAGATTCTCATTTCTAGTCGAAGACATTAAACAGTATGTAATTGAAAGAAGTCAAACAGGAGATGGCAAGAATGAACACCAACATTTTGGAAATCAGTGAACTAAAATGTACTGGAATGGGTGAATTTAATTCAGTTTCCCTTATATCTACTACTGTGAGAAAGAATCCCTTAGAAGAAATGGAGTAACCATCATAGTCAACAAAAGAGTCCAAAATGTGGTACTTGGAGGCAATCTCAAACATGATAGAATGGTCTCTGTTCGTTTCCAAGGCAAACCGTTCAGTATCACGGTAATCCTGGTCTATGTCCCAACCACTAATGCTGAAGAAGCTGAAGTTGAGAAGTTCTATGAAAACCTACAATACCTTCTAGAAATAACACCAAATAAGATGTCCTTTTCATCATAGGGGACTGGAATACTAAAGTAGGAAGTCAAGAGATACCTGGAGGAACTGGTAAGTTTGGGCTTGGAATACAAAATGTATCAGGGCAAAGGCTAATATAGTTTTGCCAAGAGAATTCACTGGTCACGAAAAACACCCTCTTCTAACAACACAAGAGAAGACTTTACACGTGGACATTATCAGATGGTAAACTCTGAAATCAGACTGATTATATTCCTTGTAGCCAAAGATGGAGAAGCTCTATACAGCCAGTAAAAACAAGACTGGGAGTTGACTGTGTCTCAGATCATGAACTCGTTATTTCTAAATTCAGACTTAAATTGAAGAAAGTAGGGAAAACCACTAGACCATTCAGGTATGATCTAAATCAAATCCCTTATGATTATACAGTGGAAGTGACAAATAGATTTGGGAGGGTTAGATCTAATAGAGTGCCTGAAGAACTATGGATGGAGGTTCATGACACTGTACAAGAGGCAGAGATTAAAACAATACCCAAGAAAAAGAAATGCAAAAAGACAAAATGGTTCTTTGAGGAAGCCTTATAAATAGTTGAGAATGAAGAGAAGAAAAAGGCAAAGTAGAAAATGAAAAATATAAGCATCTGAATGCAGAGTTCCAAAGAATAACAAGGAGAGATAAGAAAGGCTTCCTAAGTGATCAAGGCAAAGAAATAGAGTAAATCAATAGAATGGCAAAGGCTAGATTTTTTTCAAGGAAAGTAAAAATACCAAGGGAATATTTCATGCAAAGATGCGCATATAAAAAGACAGAAACAGTATGGATTTAAGAGAAGAACAAGATATTAAGAAGAGGTGGCAAGAATACACAGAAGAACTATATTAAAAAGATCATAATAACCCAGATACCAACGATAGTATGATCACTCACCTAGAGCCAGACATCCTGGAGTGAGAAGTCAAGTGGGCCTTAGGAAGCATCACTATGAACAAACCTAGTGGAGGTGATGGAATTCTAGCTGATTTGCTTCAAATCCTCAAAGATTATGCTGTGAAAGTGCTGCACTCAATAGGCCAGCAAATTTGGAAAACTCAGCTGTGGCCACAGAACTGAAAAAGGTCAGTTTTCATTATAATCCCAAAGAAAGACAATGACAAAGAATACTCAAACTACCACATAGTTGCACTCATCTCACATGCTAGCAAAGTAATACTTAAAATTCTCCAAGCTAGGCTTCAATAATACATGAATGGAAAACTTCCAGATGCTCAAGCTGGACTTAGAAAAGGCTGTAGAGCCAGAGGTCAAATTGTCAACATCCATTGGATCAAAGGAAAAGAGTGAAAATTTCAAAAAATCATCTACTTCTGCTTCATTTACTATGCTAAAGACTTTGACTGTGTGGGTCACAACAAACTGAGGAAAATTCTTAAAGAGATGGGAATACCAGGCCACTTTACCTGCCTCCTGAGAAGTCTGAATGCAGGTCAAGAAGCAACAGTTAGGACCAGGCATGGAACAACAGAGTGGTTCAAAATTGGGAAAGAGAATATAAAAGCTGTATATTTTCATTTTGCTTATTTAAATTATATGCAGAGTCCATCATGCAAAATGCCATGCTAGATGAAGCACAAGCTGTAATTGAGATTGCCAGGAGAATTATCAATAATTTCAAATATGCAGATGACACCACCCTTATAGCATCAATCAAAAAAGAACAAAAGACCCTCTTGATAAGGTAAAAGAGGATAGTGAAAAACCTGGCTTAAAACTCAACATTCAAAAAACTAAGACCATGGAATCTGGTCCCATCACTTCATGGCAAATAGATGGGGAAATAATGGAAAGAGTGACAGACTTCTTTTTCCTTGGACTCCAAAAATCACTGCAAATGGTGACTGCAGCCATGAAATTAAAAGACACTTGCTCCTTGCAAGGAAAGTTATGACCAACCTAGAGAACATGTTAAAAAGCAGAGACATTGCTTTGCTGGCAAAGGTCCATTTAGTCAAAGTTATTTTTCCAATACTCATATATGAATGTTAGAGTTGGACCATAAAGTGAGCACCAAAAAATAGATGCTTTTAAACTGTGGTGTTGGAGAAGACTCTTGAGAGTCCCTTGGACAGCAAGGAAATCAAATCAGTCAATCATAAAGGAAATAAATCCTGAATATTCATTTGAAAGACTGATGCTGAAGATGAAGCTCCAATAGTTTGGCTACCTGATGCGAAGATCTGACTTGTTGGAAAAGATCCTGATGCTGGGAAAGATTGAAGGCAGGACTAGAAAGGGATGACAGAGGATGAGATGTTTGGCTTGCATCACTGACTCAATAGACATGAATTTGAGCAAGCTCCAGTAGTTGGTGATGGACAGGGAAGCCTGGTGTACTGCAGCCCATGGTGTCACAGAGAGTTGGATACGACTGAGTGACTGAACTTAACTGATAGTTTTTATGAGCTGCTGAAACTGCAGTAGTTCTGACTGAAACTGTAGAACCTGAAACACAAGGATCACCCTGTTTGTGACTCAGCACAGCACAAAGTAAAGTACGTACTACTTTATGACATGTTACATTTGCTTGGCCATTTGTACCTACATTCTTAGAAATTTAAATCTGTTGTAAGTGATGCAAGTATATGCAGATATCTGGAGTGCATGCTTATTGCAGCAACAATAATGGAAGTTAAGGATTAGTCTGTCCTGCTCCTGGTATTTTGCTCTGGTTACTGCTTACAGAACCTCCAGTGCTCCTTTGATTTTTATCTTCTTTCAAGGTATGGTCTTCCTGTAGATTGTTGTCTATGATATCCTTCCAGTAAGTTGCCATTTTGCTTAATTATATCTCAGTTTAGTTTTCATGTATCATAAGAACAACAGATTGATACAGGTTATTATATGGAATATTCAAATATAGAAGAGCAGGGAAAAAAACTCTGCTCAATTACCAAAGGTAATGAAAATGTCTTTCAAAAGATAGAAAATATGACTAGTATTAAATAAAAAATATGCTTAAACTCACTAGTTATTAGAAAAACATATACTTAAGTTATATAATTTTCATCCATATGATTGATAATACTTTATGTGCTAGTACTGGTGACAGTATAGATAGTCTAAGTGTTCTGTTCACTGGGGCCAGTGAGAAAATTGGTAAAACCACTTGGAAAGGAAGTTATGCATGGTTTATTATAAATAAAAATTGTGAATGCCAACAACTTTCTCTTTTTACATCGCAATATCTAACTTAGAGAAATCAATATGCATAAGGAGCCATACATATAGTTATATTTGTAATGGTAAATATTATCACCCTGCTTATTTAACTTATATGCAGAGTATATCATGAGAAACATTGGGCTGGATGAAGCACATGCTGGAATCAAGATTGGCGGGAGAAATATCAATAACCTCAGATATGCAGAAAACACCACCTTAATGGAAAAAAGCAAAGAGGAACTAAAAAGCCTCTGGATGAAACCAAAAGAAGAGAGTGAAAAAGTTGGCTGCAGTTCAGTTCAGTTCAGTCGCTTAGTAGTGTCCAACTCTTTGTGACTACATGAACTGCAGCATGCCAGGACTCCCTGTCCCCACCAATTCTGGGGTTTACACAAACTCATGTCCATTGAGTTGGTAATGCCATCCAACCATCTCAAGCTCTGTCATCCCCTTCATCTCCTGCCTTCAATCATTCCCAGCATCAGGATCTTTTCAAATGAATCAACCCTTTGCATTAGGAAGCCAAAATGCTGGAGTTTCAGCTTCAGCATCAGTCCTCCCAATGAAAACTCAGGACTGATCTTCTTTAGGATGGACTGGTTGCATTTCCTTGCAGTCCGAGGGACTCACAAGAGTCTTCTGCAACACGATAGTTCAAAAGCATCAATTTTTTTGGTGCTCAGCTTTCTTTATAGTCCAACTCTCATATCCATAGATGACTAATGGAAAAACCATAGCCTTGACTAGACACACCTTTGCTGACAAAGTAATGTCTCTCCTTTTAAATATGATGTATAGGTTGGTCATAACATTCCTTCCGAGGAGTAAGCATCTTTTAATTTCATGGCTGCAGTCACCATCTGCAGTGATTTTGGAGCCCCCCCCCCAAAATAAAGTCAACCACTGTTTCCCCATCTATTTGCTATGAAGTGATGGGACCGGATGCCATGATCTTAGTTTTCTAAACGTTAAGCTTTAAACCAACTTTTTCACACTCTTCTTTCACTTTCATCAAGAGGCTCTTTAGTTTTTATTCACTTTCTCCATAAGGGTGGTGTCATCTGCATAACTGAGGTTATTGATATTTTTCCCAGCAATCTTGATTCCAGTTTGTGCTTCACTCAGCCTAGCATTTCTCATGATTCTCTTACTCTGCATGTAACTTAAATAAGCAGGGTGACAATATAAAGCCTTGACATACTCTTTTGCTGATTTGGAACCAGTATGTTGTTCCATGTCCAGTTTTAACTGTTGCTTCCTGACCTGCATACAGATTTATCAAGAGGCAGGTCAAGTGGTCTGATATTCCATCTCTTTCAGAATGTTCCATAGTTTATTGTGATCTACAATGTCAAAGTTTTTCTCATAGTCAGTAAAACAGAAATAGATGTTTTTCTGGAACTCTCTTGCTTTTTCCATAATCCAGAGGATGTTGGTAATTTGATCTCTGGTTCCTCTGCCTTTTCTAAAACCAGGTTGAACATCTGAAAGTTCTCTGTTCAGATATTGCTGAAGCCTGGCTTGGAGAACTTTGAGCATTACTTTACTAGTGTGTGAGATGAATTCAATTGTGTGGTCATTTTAACATTCTTTGGCATTGCCTTTCTATGAAATTGGCATGAAAACTGAACTTTCCAGTCCTGTGGCCACTGCTGAGTTTACCAAATTTGCTGGCATATTGAGTGCAGCACTTTTACAGCATCATCTTTTAGGATTTGAAATAGCTCAACTGGAATTTCATTACCTCAACTAGCTTTGCTCATGCTGATGCTTCCTAAGTCCCCAGGATGTCTGACTCTAGGTGAGTAACCACACCATCATGATTATCTGGGTCATGAAAATCTTTTCTTATACAGTTCTTCTGTGTATTCTTGCCACCTCTTTTTAATACCTTCTGCTTCTCTTTGGTCCATACAATTTCTGTCCTTTATTGAGGCCATCTTTGCATGAAATGTTCCCTTGGTACCTCTAATTTTCTTAAAGAGATCTCTAGTCTTTCCTATTCTGTGGTTTTCCTCTATTTCTTTGCATTGATTACTGAGGGAGGCTTTATTATCTATCCTTGCTATTCTTTGGAACTCTGCATTCAAATAAGTATATCTTTCCATTTCTCCTTTGCTTTTCACTTCTTTTCTTTTCATGGCTATTTTAAGGCCTCCTCAGACGGCCATTTTGCTTTTTCACATTTATTTTCCTTGGGAAAGGTCTTCATCCTTGTCTCCTGTACAGTGTCATGAACCTCTATCCATAGTTCATCAGGCACTCTTTTTATCAGATCTAGTCCCTTAAATATATTTTCACTTCCACTATATAATTGTAAGGGAGTAGATTTAGATCATACCTGAATGGTCTAGTGGTTTTCCCCATTTTCTTCAATTTAAGTCTGAATTTGGCAATAAGGAATTCATGATCTTAGCTATAGTCAGCTCCCAGTCTTCTTTTTGCTGACTGTATCACACTCCTCCATCTTTGGCTATAAAGCATGTAATCAATCTGATTTCAGTGTTGGCCGTCTGGTGATGGCCATGTGTAGAGTCTTCTTTTTTGTATTGGAAGAGGGTGTTTGCTATGACCAGTGCATTCTCTTGGAGAAACACTTTTAGCCTTTGCCCTGCTTCATTATATACTCCAAGGCCAAATTTGGCCTAAAAAATGTTGGCTTAAAGGTCAGTATTCAGAAAACTAAGATCATGGCATCCAATCTCACAGCTTCATGTCAAATAGATGGGGAAATAGTGGAAACAGTGGCAGATTTTATTTTTGGGGACTCCAAAATCACTGCAGATGGTGACTGCAGCCATGAAATTAAAAGACGCTTTCTCCTTGGGAGAAAATTTATGACCAATCTAGACAGCATGTTAAAAACCAGAGACATTACTTTGCCAGCATATGTCCATCTAGTCAAGGCTATGGTTTTTGCAGTAGTCATCTATGGATGTGAGAGTTGGACTATAAAGAAAGCTGAGCACCGAAGAATTCATACTTTTGAGCTATGGTGTTGGAGAAGATTCTTGAGAGTCCCTTGGACTGCTGGACTGCAAGGGGATTCAACCAGTCCATCCTAAGGGAAATGAGACCTGAGTGTTCATTGGAAGTACTGATTTTGAGGCTGAAATGACAGTAATTTGGCCACCTGATTCGAAGAGTTGACTCATTGGAAAAGACCCTGATTCTGGAAAAGATTGAAGGCAAGAAAAGAAGAGAATGATAGAGCATGAGCTGTTTGTATGGTATCATCAACTCAATGGACATGAGTTTGAGTATACTCTGGGAGTTGGTGATGGACAGGGAATCCTGTCTGGCTGCAATCCATGGGGTCTCAAAGAGTCAGACATGAGTGAGTGACTGAACTGAACTGAATGGTGAAAAATCTTAGAATAAGTTAAATACCCATTAGTGATATGGTTAACTATGGTGCACATAATATGCAGTCTGTGCAACATTTAGAATAATAATGGTGATCTATATTTACTTGCCTGGGTATATGTGCATGTATTGTTGGTTAATGTTAAAAACAAGTTCTAGGATGGAATATACATATGATATCATATTTTAATGAGTACTACTCGTCCATCTGAAATAATGATATAATGCAATTGCAACAACATGGATGGCCCTGTTGTTATTCAGTAGCTCGTTCATGTCCAATTCATTGTGACCCCATGCACTGCAGCAAGCCAGGTTCCCCTGTCTTTCACCATCTCCTGGAGCTTGCTCAGCCCCATATTCATTGAGTCAGTGATGGTAGCCAACCATCCCATCCTCTGTGATCCCCTTCTCCTCCTGCCTTCAATCTTTCCCAGAATCAAGGTCTTTTTCAATGGCTCTTCACATCAGGTGGCCAAAGGAGTGTAATTTCAGCTTCAGCATAAGTGCTTCCAATGAATATTCAGGACTGATTTCCTTTGTGACCCTTTAGAATCTTCTCCAACCTTTTAGAATCTTCTCCAACATCACAGTTCAAAAGCATCAATTCTTTGGTGCTCAGCCTTCTTTATCGTTCAGCTCTCACATCCATATATGACTACTGGACATCAATGACTACTGGACATCCACATATGACTATTTGATAAACCAGAGCTTTGACTATATGAACCTTTGTTGGCAGAGTGTTGTCTGCTTTTTAATAGGTTGTTTAGCTTTGTCATAGCTTTTCTTCCAAGGAGCACGTGTCTTTTTATTTCATGGCTGCAGTCACCATCTGCAGTGATTTTGGAGCCCAAGAAATGAAACCTGACACTGTTTTCACATTTTTCCCATCTATTTGACATGAAGTGATAGGACAGGATGTTGTGATTTTAGTTTTTTGAATGCTGAGTTTTAAGCCAGCTTTTCTCCTCTCATCTTTCACCTTCATCAAGAAGCTCTTTAGTTCCTCTTTGGTTTCTGCCATAAGGGTGGTGCCATCTGCATATCTGAGGTTGCTGAAACTTCTTGTGGCAATCTTGATTCCAGCTTGTGCTTCATCCACCCCAGCATTTCACATGATGTACTCTGCATATATGTTAAGTAAGCAGGTTGACTATATACTGCTTGATGTACTTCTTTCTCAATTATGAACCAGTCCATTGTTACACATCTGGTTCGTTGCTTCTTAAGTGAGGTAAGTCACAAAGAGAATGACAAATACATTATAAGATCAATTATACGTGAAATCTAAAAGACAATACAAATTAAGATATCTACAGAATAGGCTTGTTGTTGCCAAGTGGGATGCAGGGGTAAGGGAGCAAAAAAAAAAAAAAAAAAAAAAATGGAACTTGGGATTAGAAGATGCAAACCATTATGTATAGAATGGATAAGCAATAAGATCACACTGTCCATCACAGGGAACTATATTTAATATCTTGTNAAAAAAAAAAAAAAAAAAAAACTGGAACTTGGGATTAGAAGATGCAAACCATTATGTATAGAATGGATAAGCAATAAGATCACACTGTCCATCACAGGGAACTATATTTAATATCTTGTCTCAAACTATAATTGAAAATAATATATATATTCACTTTTCTGTACAGTCACTTTGCTGTACAGAACAAATTAACACAACACTGTAAATCAACTATACTTCAAAAAACCTTAAAATAAAATTAAATAGAATGGTTGTTCAAATGTTTGCATGGAAGACTTAGCCCAAAAGTGTCCAAAGTTCTACATAGGTTATAGACAGAGTAAGTTGCTAGCACTAACATTACTACCTAGATCAATATTAGAAAGCAGCACTTTTAACTGTTTAGAAGTTATTCAGTTGATAGGTAGTATGAATTAATCACTTGTCATTATCAGGTTAAAATATTTGATGAAATATGTTATTTATTATGGTTCTACTAAGAATTTCATAAGAGAAATATTTTGGTTTCTTTTCACATTGCACTACGAATAAAATCTATAAAGACAAATGATGAAGTGCTACTAATTATTGATTTTCTTTTGTCAAAGATTCTGTCTTTTCAATGTAATGTTAACTTCATTTTTCTTCTTTTTTTTTCTCAGGTCATTTTAAAAGCTAAATAATCTTATCTTTTTTTTTTAATTTTACTTTATTTTACTTTACAATACTGTATTGGTTTTGTCATACATTAACATTAATCCACCATGGGTATACATGAGTTCCCAATCCTGAACCCCCCTTCCACCTCCTTCCCCATACCATCTCTCTGGGTCATCCCAGTGCACCAGCCCCAAGCATCCTCTATCCTGTATTGAACCTAGACTGGCGACTCATTTCTTATATGATATTATACATGTTTCAATGCCATTCTCCCAAATCATCCCACCCTCTCCCTCTCCCACAGGGTCCAAAAGTCTGAAGAGACACATGTACCCCAATGTTCATCACAACACTGTTTATAATAGCCAGGACATGAAAGCAACCTAGATGTCCATTAGCAGATGAATGGATACACAATGGAGTATTACTCAGCCATTAAAAAGAATACATTTGAATCATTTCTAATGAGGTGGATGAAACTGGAGTATATTATATAGAGTGAAGTAAGCCAGAAAGAAAAACACCAATATAATATACTAACCCATATATATGGAATTTAGAAAGATGGTAATGATAACCCTGTATGGGAGACTTCTTTCTTTTTAAATTAATTCACTTAATGTTTCTTTCTGCCTTCCTAACTTGTCTGCTTTTATTTGTTATCAAACTAACTCTTGCCACTATATCCTGTTTGTTCTGCTAGTATTATACAGTAGGCCAAGCATAAACTGACACATTAATGAGTTCAATTTAGATCACCAAAGGTTAGGAAAAAGCACATTTTGAAAAACAAATATAACTATATTTTAAACATATTTATTTCTTATATCCAGCCCTGTTATAGAAATCCTCTCATTGCGTTACAGTAATTTTGCAAAAATGCCATGAATAAAATAATTGCTAATCAATAGAGAAAAAATTCTGATCTGATTTTATAAAAGTTCAATTTGTCGTTAATTTAGTTCATTGTTACATAGGTTACATTCTAACAGCAAAATTGATGAGATTAAAAGCAGAGAAAAGATGATGTACCCTTTCATTTCTTCATCAGAAACCAAATATTTTAAAAGTCC
>SJYA01003246.1:244579-271163 GCA_006410615.1 Neotragus moschatus | reverse complement strand
CCTAGATGTTGATATGCAGTAATTTTTTCTTGTCATTTGAGAGATAATTTGAATTTAGTATGCTTATTTTTTTAATTGTTGTATTAGTGCAAATATTCCTCTTTCCTATTAATTTCCACCTTCTTCCCCTCTGATTTTAGCTTTCTTTGTAAAAACCTTTTCTGATTTTATTATTCTTCAGTGGACCCTCCCTACTGTATGATTCTATAATGATATTAGTTTGTACTGTTCATTTGGCTCTTTAGCATATAGTGCCTTATATTTTCATGTGACTGGTTTTATGTCCTTATTCCTCACTTTGATTACAAGTTTTCAGTAGCTAAAGTTTTTTTTAACTATATTTCCTTTAGGACTTGACCTCACATCACTTAGAAAAATATCTTGAGCATTATAGGATTTGTAAATCCGTGCTATTCATTTAAGCAAATATTTAAAAACTTCATTTTAGAAAAGTTGACACCAGATTTTGAGAGAAAAATAAGTGGCATCCATAAAGCTACAAGTCTCCAAGTACTGGCCTAGTACTCTTTCCACAATAATATGGTGCCACCAAAACTTTCAGCAATGTCCTATATTTTCATGTTTCCAAACTAAAAGTATACAGATTGGTTTTATAAAAAACCTAGGAATACCCATTCTCACCACTACTATTTAACATAATTTAGGAAGTCTTATCCACAGTAATGAGAAGAAAAAGAAATAAAAGGAATCTAGATCGGCAAAGAAGTAAAACTCTCACTCTTTGCAGATGAAATGATCCTCTGCACAGAAAACCCTAAAAATGTCACCAGAAAATTACTACAGTTAATCAATGAATAATGTAAATTCACAGGATATAAAATTAATACATAGAAACTTCTTGCATTTCTATATACTAACAATTAAATATCAGAAAAAAAAGAAATTAAAGAAACAATCCCATTTACCATTGCAATGAAAAGAATAAAATGCTTAGGAATAAATTTACCTAAAGAAACAAAATACATTTGTATAGAAAACTATAAAACACTGATGAAAGAAATCAACGACACAAATATATGGAGAAATATAGCATGTTTTTGGATTGCAAAAATCAATATAGTGCAAATAGTATAGTACCCAAAGCAACCTATAGATACAGTGCAATCCTTGTCAAACTACCAATGGTATTTTTCATAGAATAAGAACAAAGTAATTGCATAATTTTGGTGGAAGCAAAAGGCCCATAATAGCCAAAACAATCTTGAGAAAGAAGAATGGAACTGGAGGAATCAACCTTCCCAACTTCAGACTATATGACAAAGCTATAGTAATCAATACAGTATGGTACTGATACAAAGACAGATATATAGATTAATGAAACAAAATAGAAAGTCCAGAGATAAATCCACACAGCTATGGACACCTCATCTTTGACAAAGGAGACAAAAATAGACAATGGTAAAAAGGCAGTCTCTTCAGCAAATGGTGCTGGGAAAACTGGTCAACTTCTTGTAAAAGAATGAAACTAGAACACTTTCTAACACCATACACAAAAATAAAATAAAAAAGGATTAAAGACTTAAATGTAATACCACAAGCTATAAAATTCTTAGAGGAAAACATAGGCAGAACACTTTCCAACATAAGCCACAAGACCCTCCATGACCCACTTCCCAGAGTAATGGAAATAAAAACAAAAATAAACAAACGGAACCGAATTAATCTTAAATTGTTTTTCACAAGAAAGGAAACTATAAGCAAAGTGAAAAGACATACCTCATAATGGGAGAAAATAATAGCAAATGAAGCAACTGAAAAAGAATCTCTAAAATATACAAGCAGCTCAATTCCAGAAAAATGAAGAACCTAAACAGAAAGTGTGCAAGACCTAAACAGACATTTCTCCAAAGAAGACAAAGAGATGGCTAATAAACACAGGAAGAGATGCTCAACATCACTCATTATTAGAGAAAAGCATATCAAAACCACAATGAGGTACCATTTCACGCCAGTCAGAATTGATGCTATCCAAAAGTCTACAAGCAATAAATGCTGGAGAGGTGTGGAGAAAAGGGAGCCCTTTTCCATCGTTGGTGGGAATGCAAACCGGTACAAGAATTATGGAGAACAAACTGTGGAGATTCCTCAAAAAACTGGAAATACAACTGCCATATGACCTAGCAATCCCACTGCTGGGCATACACACTGAGGAAACCGAAATTGATAGAGACACATATAGCATAATGTTCGTTGCAGCACTGTTTACAATAGCGAGGACATGGAAGCAATCTAGATGTCCATCAGCAGACAAATGGATAAGGAAATTGTGGTACATACACACAATGGAGTATTGTTCAGCTATAAAAAAAGGAACACATTCAGTCAGTTCTAATGAGGTGGATGAACCTAGAGCCTGTTATACAAGTCAGAAAGAGAAAGATGAACACTGTATATTAAAACATATATGTGGAATTTAGAAAGATGATACCCATGATCCTATATGCAGGATAGCAAAGGAGACACAGATAAAGAACAGATTTTCAAATCAGGTGGGAGAAGGCAAGCGTGGGATGATTTGAGAGGAAATCATTGAAACATATACATTACCATGTGTAAAATGGATGACTAGTGCAAGTTTGATGCATGAAGCTGGGCACCCAAAACCTGCTCTGGGGCAACATACAGGGATAGGGTGGGAAGGAAAGTGGCAGAGGTTTCAGGATTGGAGGGATGCATGTATACCCTACGGATGATTCATGTTGATACATGACAAAAGCCATTGAACTATTGTAATTATCCTTCAGTTAAAATAAATGAATTGTTTTCAAAAACCTGGGACTATTTTACAAACAGAAAGTTCTAGCTCTTACTCAATAGATTCTATTCTAATTCTGTTTTGCAGTCTTCTATATGCCAGATACTATGGTGGATTCTGAAGATACAGAGACAAACACGTCAGGACTCTGTCTTCAAAAGCTTCAAAATTTAGTGATGGAAGCAGACTTATATGCAAAATAAATTATAATACAGACAAGTATAATATATCAACTGTATATAGAAAAACTTATGAGACCATGGAAAACATTTGTCTTATGATTTCAAGAGGTCGTGCTATTCAAAGAAAGTAGGTATTAAGTATTAGCAAAGTAGATAATGAAAATGGTCTCTTATGCAGGGGCATAGAGTTTTATAGAGCATCACATATTGAGGGTATCCCCAAGTAATTGAGTATGTCTAGATTACAGGATATATAAGGGGATTGATGGAAGACAAAGATAATAATGTAGGCAAAGGCAAAATGTTGAAGAATCTTCTGTGCTTTACTAAGAAGTGTATTTTATATTGTATATATGATGGGGAATCACAAACAAGAAAGTAACATCATCACAAAAGAACATTCTGTCAAAAGTGTAGAGAATATATTGCAATGTGACACTTGAGAACTTCATGTTAGTCAATAGGAAATTCTAGTAGTCCTGGGCCATAATATGAGCAGTAGGAAGTAGAATGGATGAACATGAGATCAGTTTAAAAGATATTCAAAGAGTTGAAGTGAGATAACTTAAATAAAGAATATTGAGAAATCTTGAACTTCCTTTGAATCTCCATTCAAAGAGGAAATTATATACAATATTATTTTAACATTAAGTACTTTTTATTTTATATTGATTTTTTAAATTTGGAAATAATATTTATTATAACTCTGAGAATAGGAAGCAGAAGACTGCTAAGTTTGGATTTGAAAACTTTGTTTAGAGTTCTGGTACTTTTTAAAAATTTATTTACTTTAATTAGAGGCTAATTACTTTACAATATTGTACTGGGTTTGCCATACATCAACATGAATCCACCACGGATGTACTTCTTAAAAATTATGTAACTATGGATAAGGAAACAGCTTCAGTCTTAAAATTCCTCATATGTAAAATAGCATTAATATCTATGTCTACTTCACTGAGTGGCTGTCAGCACTTAACAATACAATGCATGTGTAAAGTATTGGTAAAATTGGGGAAATAATTGTATAATTTATTAGACCTTATTATTGCTAAGGATTTAGTATATAACAATAACCAGTACCATTCATTGGGGGAAAATGCAGTATTTAATGTTTTTATGCAATCTCAGAATTGATACTTGTTTTTAAGAGAAAATCTATGATAATATATGGCTCTCTTCACTGCATTTCTACCTTGAATCCTCACTTTGATATTCCAGCTAACTATCAAAACCTTATCTGTTTTAAAAGCTTGAGTTTAAAATATTTCAAAAGTTAACTACCATGCTAAATAGGGTAATTCCCTATGGTTTTGTACAACTCTTATCTGTTCAGTTTTGTCAGTGTTTCATAGACATAGAAGACTAGGTGCAATATTTGAAGGTCATTTGTTCTCTTCCTATGTTTGGGTTTACAACACTATTTGAGTCAACATTTCCTTTTCAAAACAATACTCATAACTCTATGCTTGAGCATAATTCTTCAGTTCAATCAAACAAATACAGAGTCAAGAAGCAAAAGCATCACTTTCTCTTTAAGCAACCTATAGGTGATCTCTTCAAAGTTTCATGTGAGCTAAGACTTTGATATTACCATTTATCCTTTCTGATGTCTTTTGATCATTCGTGACTAGTATTTCTCCTTATTTTAAGCACAAATACTCTTTAAGCATCTGAGACTTTGCCAGAATATACAAAATTACTTTCATAACCACATGTTATAGAAATGCAAAGTAAAATATGTTCTCGTGAGATATTATCCACCTTTCAGTCTTCAGATATATCTAAAGCATGCAGTAAAGTGCTAAACATCAGTTAGTGACTCTATCCAGAGTCTAACATTTAAGCTTCATTGATACGAGTAAATTGTTCTGAGAGAAAAACACTTTGTTTTCATTACATAGCGTGTTGAGTGAATGTAAGAATGAAATAACCATAAAACTCCTACATAAAAACATATGGAAAAAAGCTAATTGACAGTGATCTTGGCAAGGATTTTTTTGGATATGACATCAAAAGCATAAGCAACAAAAGCAAAAAATAAATAGGTGGGATTATATACATCTAAAATTAAAAAATATAAATTAATATGAAAAAAAACCTTAAAAGTTTCTTTTTAACAGCAAAAGAAACAATCAGCAAATAAAATGGCAGCCTACAGAATGGGAGAAAATATTTGCAAAACATAGATCTAATAAGAGATTAGTATTCAAAATACATAAGGAACATGCAATTCAAAGCAAAAAGGAAACAATCTGATTTTCAAATGGGCAGACAAAATTGAATAAACATATTTTTTTTTCAAAAAAGACATTCAAATGGCCAACAAGGACATGAAAATGTGTTCAACATTACTAATCATCAAGGAAATTCAAATAAAATCCACAATGAAATATCATCTCATACGTGTTAGAATGGCTATTACCAAGAAGAAGAGGTAACAAGGGTAGGTGAAGATGTGGTGAAAAGAGAACCCTCATGCACTAATGATGGGAATGTAAATTGGTTCAGTTACTATGGAAAACAGTCTGGAGGCTCTACAAAAATTTAAAAGAAAACTACTATGTGCTCCAGCAACTCTCCTTCTGGATATATATCCAAAAGAAATAAAGGTTTACAAGAATATCTGCACTCCCATGTTCATTGCAACATCATTCACAATAGCAACGATATAGAAACAACATGAGCATTCAACTATAGATGAATAAAGATGATGTTTATATATATATATATATAAAATGAAAATTATAATTTCATTATAATATATATATATATAATGAAATATAATTCAGACATGAGAAAAAAGGAAATCTTGTCATTTGCAACAGCATGGATGAAACTTGAAGGTATTAGGCTAAGCGGAATAAGTCACAGAAAGACAAATACTGAATGATATAATTTATGTGTGAAATCTAAAGAAGCCAAACTGAAAGAAAAGGAGTAGGCTGTTAGTTGCCTNTATAATATATATATATATAATGAAATATAATTCAGACATGAGAAAAAAGGAAATCTTGTCATTTGCAACAGCATGGATGAAACTTGAAGGTATTAGGCTAAGCGGAATAAGTCACAGAAAGACAAATACTGAATGATATAATTTATGTGTGAAATCTAAAGAAGCCAAACTGAAAGAAAAGGAGTAGGCTGTTAGTTGCCTGGGGCTGGAGAGTAGGAGAAATGGGGAGATGCTGGTCAAAGGGTAAAAATTTGCAATAACAAGATGAATAAATTCTGAGAATCTAATATATAGTATGGTGGTAGATTCCAGTTAACAACATTGTAATTTTTTAAAAAAATTTTATTTTTTAGTTTGTTTTGCTTTACAATACTGTACTCATTTTGCCATACATTGNGGGCTCTAAAGTCACTGCAGATGGTGACTGCAGCCATGAAATTAGAAGACACTTACTCCTTGGAAGGAAAGTTATGACCAACCTAGATAGCATATTCAAAAGTAGAGACATTACTTTGCCAACAAAGGTCCGTCTAGTCAAGGCTATGGTTTTTCCAGTGGTCATATATGTTTATGAGAGTTGAACTGTGAAGAAGCTGAGCACAGAAGAATTGATGCTTTTGAAATGTGATGTTGGAGAATAGTCTTGAGCATCCCTAGGACTGCAAGGAGATCCAACCAGTCCATTCTGAAAGACATCAGTCTTGGGTGTTCTTCGGAAGGACTGATGCTAAAGCTGAAACTCCAATACTTTGGCCACCTCATGCGAAGAGTTGACTCACTGGAAAAGACTCTGATGCTGGGAGGGATTGGGGGCAGGCGGAGAAGGGGATGACAGAGGATGAGATGACTGGATGTCATCACTGACTCGATGGACATGAGTTTTAGTGAACTCTGGGAGTTGATGATGGACAGGGAGGTCTGGCGTGCTGCAATTCATGAGGTCACAAAGAGTCGGACATGACTGAGTGACTGAACTGAACTGAACTGAACTGAATGGATGTGTATCAATCTTGATGTTGTGTACAAATTTACACAAAGTTATATGTCTATTATATGTCCATAAAGTTGTGAAAAGTAAATAACAGTATATTTTGCTATTTATGATAATATATCATCTCTTTCCAATTTACCTTATTCTCACCACCCTCATTTTATTTTATATACTCAGTACAACAGCCTGTCTAGTTTTCTTGCTATTCTTTCCTCAAGACTCATGATTGTCACCTCCCATTTTTAGCTAGAATTTTTGTATCTCTGCGAATGACTTAATTGTCAAATTTCTCTATCTTTGTCACTCATGTAAATACTCTTGTGAACTGGACCATCTCTCTGTTGAATTCTTTTAAAGCTTTTAATGCCTCTTATGCCATTAGTTTGATTTTGCCCTATGCTATATTTCCTCATTAGATTTTCTGCTCTTTTAGGACGGCGTTTTCCTCTTATGTATCACTATCTTGTATCTTCCGTAGCAGTTGCTCAATATATATTTTAAAACTAAATGAGTAAATGTAAGACAGAATATAATTACATACCAAAGCAACTATGAACAGAAATAAATCCTGTAGGAGTTCAGAGAAGAAAAAGATTATTAAAGAAAAATATTTCACAAGGGAGAAGTTACATGGACTGAACTTTCATGAGACAGGTAGATGAGAGACAAATGGGATTGACATATATATGCTACTATGTATGAAATAGATAACTAGTGGGAATCTACTGTATAGTATAGGGGACTCTATTCAAGGCTCTGTGATGACCTAAATTGGAAACAAATTCAAACCAGAGTTTATATATGTACACACATAGCAGATTCACCTTGTTGAACAGCAAAACTAACACAACATGGTAAAGTAATTATACTCTAAAAAAATTAATCTAAAATAAATAGTTTTTGCTAATAAAGCTGTCATAAAGAATATTGTTTTATTAATAATTAGTCACAATTTGGGCTTCCCCAGTGGTGCTAGTGGTACAGAATCCAGCTGCCAATGCAAGACACTTACCTAGGTCATAAAGATCCCCTGGAGGAGGACATGGCAATCCACTCTGGTATTCTTGCATGGAGAATCCCATCCACAGAAGAGCCTGGTGGGCTACAGTCCATGAGGTCTCAAAGAGTCAGATATGACTGAAGTGACTTAATACTCACATGTGTACAATCACGATTTAGACTAACTTACCAATTTAGGGACACGTATTACTGTCAAACATACAATTTCACTATGGGGGCAGTCTGTTAAAACTTAGAGCATGGAAACAAATGAGACCTAATAAAACTTACAAGCTTTTACACAGAAGTGAAAATTATAAATAAAACAAAAAGATGACCTATTGACTAGGAGAAAATATTTGTAAATGATGTGACCAACAAGGGCTTACTCTACAAAATATGCAAATATCACATACAAATCAATAACAAACATGCCACTCACAAGATGGGTGAATGGGCGAAAGACTTCAATAGACATTTCTTCAAAGGAGACATACATATGGCCAACAGGCACATGAAAAAATGAACAACATCAGTAATTAGTAGAGAAATGCAAGTCAAAACTACAGTGGGTGGGGACATATGTACACCTATCACTGATTCATGTTGATATTTGGCAGAAAACAACAAAATGCTCTAAAGCAATTATCCTTCAATTTAAAAATAAATAAATTAACTACAATGAGGCACCACCGCACAGGTCAGAATGTCCATCATTAAAAAGTCTACAAATAAATGCTGGAGAGAGTTTGGAAAAATAAAGGAACCCTCCTACACTGTTGGTGGGAGTGTAAATTGGTACAGCCAACTATGGGAAAGAGTATATAGAGAGGTTTCTCTAAAAGCTGAAAATAGACTTGCCATATGATTCAACAATCTCATTCTTGGGCATATATCCAGAGAACACTCTAATTTGAAGAGATACATGCACCGTTATGTTCATAGCAGCACTATTTACAGTAGTCAAGAAATGGAAAGAAAATGAATGTCATCAACAGATGAATGAATAAAGATGTGGTACATATACATACACAAATACAATACTGTTTAGCTGTAGAAAAGAATGAAATATCAGCATTTGCAGCCACATGAATGGATATAGAGATTATCATATTAACTGAGGTAAGTCAGAAAGAGAAGACAAATGCCATATACCACTTACCTGTTGGATCTAAACTATAAGGCAAGTGAATATATCTACAAAAAAGAAGCAGACTCATAAACTTAGAGAACAGACTTGCAGTTGTCAAGGGGGACCATGAGTGGGGGTTTGGGATTAGAAGATGCAAAATATTACATACAGAATGGATGAACAAAAAAGTCCTACCATATAGCACAGGGAACTATGTTTAATAACCTGTTATAAATCATAATGGAAAAGAAAGTAAAAAAGAATGCATACATGTATTGGGTTGGCAAAAAATTTCATTCCATAACTTACAGAAAAACACAAGTGAACTCTTTGGCTGAATTTAACTTGCTAACGTAACTGAATTTCTGTCTACACATCAATCAACACAACATTGTAAATCAACTCTATTTGATTAAAGTAAATTTTAAAAAATATATGGCATGGAGTTGCAGAGTAGAAAAGATGATTTCTGCTGGCAAGCTATCTTCCACAAGCAAAAGGAGATAAGTCCTTTAGTTATGCATGTCAAAGTCCTACTTTCAAATTTGCCAATCAGATTAAATCACTCTTCTGGGGAGGAGTAAAAAAGCAAGAAAGGACAGGAGTGGTACACTAGTAGTACTTCTTCTTTATGGAAAAAAAAAAATCAGGCTTCCAAAAGCACTTCCCCTGCTTCGCAATTTCACAATATTTTGTCTCCTTTAACCAACCAAGGTTAACTATTAAGCCTATATTATGCATGAGAGTGGCTAGTCTGACCCAGGAGAGATCAGCAGTCTACAGGGCTAGTCATCCTCCCATCTTGGTAAAGCTGCTGATCTAACACTGACCACTGATCCTTCTAGAACCACTCCAGAGGGATTTGAAATGGTCAATCTAGTACATTATTTAAGTTAATTTTAAGTCCAATCTGTATCCAAGACATAAAGTTCACTTTCTCCTTTGTTTCCCATGTCAAATAATGTTTATTCATGTTAAAAACAGAGATATTAGTTTGCCAACAAAGGTCCGTCTAGTCAAGGCTATGGTTCTTCCAGTAGTCAGGTATAGTTGTGACAGTTGGACTGTGAAGAAAGCTGAGCACTGAAGAATTGATGGTTTTGAACTGTGGTGTTGGAGAAGACTCTTGAGAGTCCCTTGGACTGCAAGGAGATCCAACCAGTCCATCCTAAAGGAGATCGGTCCTGAAACTCCAGTACTTTGGCCACCTCATGTGAAGAGTTGAGTTGACTCATTGGAAAAGACTCTGATGCTGGGAGGGATTGTGGGCAGGAGAAGAAGGGGACGACAGAGGATGACATGGCTGGATGGCATCACTGACTCCATGAATGTGAGTTTGAGTGAACTCCGGGAGCTGGTGATGGACAGGGAGGCCTGGGATGCTGCAGTTCATGGGGTCACAGAGAGTCAGGCATGACTGAGCGACTGAAGTGAACTGAACTGATATTGCCAAAAAAAGACTATTAGATATGTGAAAAAGGTAAAATGACAAGACTAAGATATTCTAGTAATGAAATGCTAACATAAAGATAACCCAGATTTTTCTATAAAGCCTATCCATCTACCAAAGAAATCTACAACTTTAATGCAATTCCTATAAAAATGTCAATGGTACCAATCCCAACATAAGAGCTCTCATAGTGGCCTCACCCAAAAATAGACACTGAGAGCAAAATCCACCTCCCCAAAGATGTTAACAACATATATACCCAGAAACCCAAACTGATTTAGCTGGTGAAGAACTATCTCTGCCAAAACAAACCTAGAAAGTCTAGAATAGGGGACTATTCACTAAATTGTGCAGAAACAAATGAATAGAATAAAAAAAATTCTAAAAAAATTGGTAAACATAATGCTGTGAAATCAATCTTGTTAAGTTGGTCAGTCTTGTCCTACTCTGTGAACCCATGGACTGCAGCATTCCAGGCTTCTTTGTCCTGCATCATCTCCCAGAGTCTGCTCAAACTCATGTCCATTGAGTCAGTGACACCATCCAACCATCAAATCCTCTGTCATCCCCTTCTCCTCCTGCCTTCAATCTGTCTCAGTTTCAGGATCTTTTCTAATAAGTCAGCCTGTCTCATCACACAGCCAAAATATTGGAGCTTCAGCATCACTTCTTCCAAAGAATATTCAGAGATAGTTTCCTTTAGGATTGACTGGTTTGATTTTCTTGCAAACCAAGGGACTCTCAAGAGTCTTCAACAACACAGTTCGAAAGCATCAGCACTCAGCCTTCTTTAAGGCCCAACTCTCACATCCATACACAACTACTGGAAACTTAGTCAACAAAGCATTGTCTCTGCTTTTTAATATGCTAAGTTTCTCATAGCTTTTCTTCAAAGCAACAAACATTTTTTTAATTCCATGGCTGCACTCTTCATTCACAGTAACTTTGGAGTCCAAAAAATAAAGTCTGTCACTCTTTCCATTGTTTCCAATCTATTTGCCATGAAGTGATGGGACTGGATGCCCTGGTCTTCATTTTTTGAATGTTGAAGTTTAAGCCAGCTTTTCTGCTCTCCTTTTCAACCTTCATCATAGTTCTTCTTCACTTTCTGCAATAAGGGTGGTGTCACCTGCATATCTGAGGTTATTGATATTTTTCCCATAAATCGTGATTTCAGCTCATGCTTCATCCAGCAGGGCATTTCACACAATGTATTCTACATATATGTTAAATAAGCAGGTGACAATATATATCCTTTATGTACTTTCTTCCCAATTGTGAACCAGTTTGCTGTTCCATGTCTGCTTCTAACTGTTGCTTCTTAACTGGCATACAGATTTCTCAAGAGGCAAGTAAGATGGTCTGCTATTCTCATCTCTTTAAGAATTTTCCTGAGCTTATTGTGATCCACATAAAGTCTTTAGTATTCAATGAAGCAGAAGTAGATATTTTTCTGAAACTCCCTGCTTTTTCGATGATCCAACAGATGTTGGCAATTTGATCTCTGGTTATTCTGCCTTTTCTAAATGCAGCTTGTATATAAGGAAGTTCTCCATTCACATACTGTTTTGGCCTGCTGCTGCTGCTGCTGCTAAGTCGCTTCAGTCGTGTCCGACTCTTTGCGACCCCATAGACAGCAGCCCACTAGGCTCCTCCGTCCCTGAGATTCTCCAGGCAAGAACACTGGAGTGGGTTGCCATTTCCTTCTCCAATGCATAAAAGTGAAAAGCGAAAGTGAAGTTGCTCAGTCGTGCCCGACTCTTCGCGATCCCATGGACTGCAGCCTACCAGGCTCCTCAGTCCATGGGATTTTCTAAGCAAGAGTACTGGAGTGGGTTGCCATTGCCTTCTCCACTGTTTAAGCCTAGCTTGAAGGATTTTGACCATTACCTTGCTAGTGTGTGAGATGAGTCAATTGTCTGGTAGTCTGAACAGTCTTTTGCATTGCCCTTCTTTGGAATTGGAATGAAAACTCACCTTTTCTAGCCTTTTGGCCACGGTTGAGTTTTACAAAATTTTGGCATATTGGTTGATGCATTTTAACAGTATCATCTTTTAGATTTTGAAATAGCTCTTCATATGATGTTTCCTAAGGTGCACTTGACTTTGCATTCCAGGATGTCTGGCTCTAGGTGAGTGACCACACCATCATGGTTATCTGGGTCATTAAGATCTTTTTGGTATAGTTCTTCTGTGCTTTCCTGCCATCTCTGAATATCTTTTCTTTCTGTTATGTCCATACCGTTTCTGTCTTTTATTGTGCCCATCTTTGCATGAAATGTTCCCTTGGTATCTCTAATTTTCTTGAAGTGATCTCTAGTCTTTCTCATTCTATTGTTTCCCTCTATTTCTTTGCATTGTTCACTGAGGAAGGCTTTTTTATCTCTCCTTGCTATTCTTTGGAACACTGCATTCAGATTGGTGTCTCTTTCATTTTCTTTGTTGCCTTTCACTTCTTTTGTTTTCTCAACTATTTGTAAGGCCTCTTCAGACAGCCATTTTGTCTTTTTGCATTTCTTCTTCTTGAGGGCAGTTTTGACCATGTCCTCCTGTACAGTGTTATGAACCTCTGTCCATAGTTCTTCAGGTACACTGTCCATCAGATCTAATCCCTTGAATTTATTTGTCATTTCCACTGTATAATAATAAGGGATTTGATTTAGGTTATACATGAATGGTCTAGTGGTTTCCCCTACTTTCTTCAATTTAAGTCTGAATTTTTCAATAAGGAATTCATGATCTTAACCACAGTCAGCTCCTGGTCTTGTTTTTGCTAACCATGTATAGCTTCTCCATCTTTGGCTGCAAAGAATATAATCAGTCTGATTTTTGTGTTAACATTCTGGTGATGTCCATGTGCAAAGTCATCACTTGTGTTGTTGGACGAAGTTGACCAGAATCCCTCAAGAATGTGGAGCATATCTCGGAACCCCTTAAGTATGAGCTATAATTATTGACTTGTTGACAAAGAATAGGCTAAAAAAATAAGAAGGAAAGGAAGGAAAGAGTAATAAGAGAGGGAGAAAAGAAAGAAGGAGGGAGAGTTGTAGGGAGAGATGTCAATTCATAATAGAAAAACGTATCCAGGAACCAGATGTCAGGTTTAATATCATCAGTGATAAGTCATGTTGATAGCGTGTACTTTTGAAATAATACAGTGAGAATGAATTCTTATCTCTGTGGTCTTTCTCCATAAAAAGTTATAGCCTCAGTTTATCATGAGAAAAAAAAAAAAAAAACTTCAAACACTTCTCAATTGAGGAACATTCTATAAAAATTTTGACCAGTTTTCAAACTGTCAAAGTCATAAAAAAACAAGGAAAGCCTGAGAAACTGTCATAGCCAAACAATCTAAGAAGATATGATGACTAAACAAAATGTGGTATAGTATCCTGGATGGGATCTTGGAATACACTAAAAACATTAAGTTAAAAAAAAAAAAAAAAGTAATGTAAATGTAGGAAGTCAAGAGATACCTGAAATAACAGGCACGTTTGGCCTTGGAGTACAAAATGAAGCAGGGAAAAGTCTAGCAGAGTTTTGCCAAGAGAATGCGCTGGTCATAGAAAACACCCTTTTCCAACAACACAAGACATGACTCTACAAGTGGACATCACCAGATGATCAACACCAAAATCAGACTGATGATATTCTTTGCAGGCAAAGATGGAGAAGCTCTATACAGTCAGTGAAAACAAGACCAGGAATTAATTGTGACTCAGATCATGAACTTCTTGCAAAACTCAGACTTAAATTGAAGAAAGTATGGAAGCCATTAGACCATTCATGTATAAACTAAATAAAAACTTATGATTATACAGTGGAAGTGACAAATAGATTCAAGGGATTAGATCTGATAGACAGTGTACCTGAGGAGCTATGGATGGAGGTTCACGGCATTATACAGGAAGCAGTGATCAAGACCATCCACAAGAAAAAGAAATGCAAAGAGAGAAAACAGCTGCCTGAGGAGGCCTTACAAATAACTGGGAAAAGAAGAAAAGTGAAAGGCAAAGGAGAAAAGGAAAGATATACCCATCTGAATGCAGAGTTCCAAAGAATAGCAAGGTGAGATAAGAAAGTCCTCTTAAGTGAATAGCACAAATAAGTAAAGGAAAGCAATAGAATGGAAAGACTAGAGATCTCTTCAGGAAAATTAGAGATACCAAGAGAACATTTCAGGCAAAGATGGGCACAATAAAGAACAGAAATTATAAGGATCTAACAGAAGCTGAAGACATCAAGAAGAGGTGGCAAGAATGCAGAGAAGAACTGTACAAAATGTGTCTTAATGATCCGGATATACATGATGGTGTGGTCACTCACCTAGACCCGGACATCCTTGAATGCGAAGTCAAGTGAGCATTAGAAAGTATTACTGTGAACAAAGCTAGAGGAGGTAATGGAATTCCAGCTGATCTATTGAAAATCCTAAAAGATGATGCTGTGTTTCATCCTAAAAGATGAACGTGTTCTCCTGAATATGCCAGCAAATTTGGAAAAGTCAGCAAGGGCCATAGGACTGGAAAAAGTCAGTTTTCACTCCAATCCCAAAGAGAATCAGTGCTAAATAATGTTCAAACTACCATTCCATTGCATTCATTTCACATTCTAACAAGGTATTGCTGAAAAGTCCTTCAATATTTATCTCAGTAGTACATTAGCTGAGAGTTTCCAGATGTACAAGCTGGATTTAGAAAAAGCAGAGGAACTAGGTATCAAATTGCTAACATCTGTCTGGTCATATAAAAAATAATAATAGACTTCATTTAATTATATTAATATTGGATTCCTAGTTGTAATAAATGTACTAATATAAGATTTCATTATTAGGGAAATCAGTTTGTGGGATATATCAAAATTTCTGAAGTATCTTAGTAAAAATTTTGCAAATGTAAAACTATCCTTAAATTAAATGTTTACTAAATATAAAAAATAGAGTTGCTGACTCTAGTATTTTCTTTCTTCTACAGACTAGTATATGGATATGACAGTGATCTGGCTTCAACATTCAGAAAATCCAACCCTCTAGAGGATGGAAAAATTGCAAGATTGTACTTAAGCCCTTGAATTCTCTTCTGAAAAACCAACACTTGAGAACATTAACATTTTATATTTTTGACGATCTGATAATGAAACATAAAAATTTTATCTATCTTTTATCTTGTTATTAATTACTAGTGATTATGATCTTTACACTTTTCACTGACCACTGTTATTTTCTTCTCTGTGAATTATTTCTCTATGTCAATGGACAGAGCTGATTAATTGTTTTATTTATTATATTCTGGAAAAGAAAAATTTTCTTGATACTTTCTACAAAATGTCTCCTTTTTTGAATTTGTATTTTATGACTTATTTTGTTATATATTTACTTTTATTTTAATATATTTAAATTAATTAAGATTTGTTTAATACATTTGGTGTCTTTCATATTATGGGGTTATAAATAGATACCCTTGTATTTCATTGTAATGGCTTCACAGTTTTATTTATTGAGCTAAAAAAGTTAACTAAGGTTACTTCATTGTCTTGACTATTGTAAATGGTACTGCATCTGAAACTAGCACAATATTGTAAAGCAACTAAACTTAAAATTAGAAAAAAAATAACTCAATTGGTAATTTTTAAAAATGATGTTAGTTAGGAACTGTGTGAGGCCATGAAGGCAAGAAGGACCTTAGCACAAATGAGGAAATTCAAGAAATCCAGTGTAACTGGAACACTGTAAATTGAGAAGGAAAGTCAGTTCAGTCAGTTCAGTTGCTTAGTCATGTCCAACTCTTTGCAATCCCATGGAGTGCAGCATACCAGGCTCCCCTGTCCCTCACCAACTCCTGGAGTGTACTCAAATTCATGTCCATCATGTCGGTGATGCCATCCAACCATCTCATCCTCTGTCGTCCCCCTCTTCTACCACCTTCAATCTTTCCGAGCATCAAGGTCTTTTCCAATGAGTCAGCTCTTCACATCAGGTGGCCAAAGTATTGGCGTTTCAGCCTCAGCATCATTCCTTCCAATGAACACCCAGGACTGATCTCCTTTAGGATGGACTGGTTGGATCTCCTTGCAGTCCAAGGGACTCTCAAGAGTCTTCTCCAAGACCACAGTTCAAAAGCATCAATTCTTCGGTGCTCAGCTTTCTTTATACTCCAACTCTCATGTCCATACATGACGACTGGAAAAACCATAGCTTTGACTAGACAGACCTTTGTTGGCCAGGTAATGTCTCTGCTTGTTAATATGCTGTGTAGGTTGGTCATAGCTTCTCTTCCAAGGACCAGGTGTCTTTTAATTTCATGGCGGTGGTTACCATCTGCACCAGCTAAGATCATGGCATCCAGTCCCATCACTTCATGGCAAATAGATGGGGAAACAATGGAAACATTGAGAAGGAAAAAGGTGAGATATTAGAGAAATAGGCAGGGGCCAAATCAAGAGCTTTTGTATCAGCTGAGTTTATTTGTATGCTAAAGATTCTAGAGACTATATGCTGATGTATGCCTGCATGTACTGGGAGCTGTTGGGGATAAAAAGAAACATAGATTAGTGAAAATATAAGGGAAGTAAAAGCTATTTGGGCCACCTAGTTTGCAGACAAGCTGACTCAGACATATACTACACAATAATTGAATTGAAATGTAGGTAAGATCAAGAATATCTTTGCAAGCTCCATTTTTTGTAAGGTGATTCTGACACAGATATAACAGAGAAACACTGATTCAAGGTCTTCTCTAACTTTTATTTGTTCTTCTCATGAGTACTCCCCCACATTCTTAAAGTGTTTACCAGATGCTAACAAGCTAGGGGAAAATACAATCTGCTGAAAGGTAAGGACATTAATTTGCCTTAGGGGTACATGGTTATTCAAGAAGAGAACAGTGGAGTGAGTGTGTCAGTTGCTCAGTCATGTCCAACTCTGCGACCCCATGGATTGGGATCTACCAAGCTCCTTTGTCCATGGGATTTTCCAAGCAAGAATATTGGAGTGGGCTGCCATTCCCTAATGCAGGGGATCTTCCAAATCCAGGGATAGAACCCGTTACCATCTGAGTCACTAAGGAAGACTTTAGTAAATGGTTACTCAAGAAGAGAACAGTTAATGCTGTTAAATACTACTTAGAAGATGTAAGTTCTTTCCCTGACTCAAAGACCATCCTGGAAGAAGCATACACGTACTTATATAATTATCTTATTATATAAAATTACTTCATTTTTTTTTCAAACAATTGTTGGAAAACAACATGATGGGGATACAACTTAATAAAAACCTCCCAAGTTAGCAGTTGATTCTGCATGGTATAAATTTTTCTGTATAACTGAAAAAATAACCTATGCTGCTGTTTTTTTTCCTTAATTACAGAATTTTGATCAGAGTCACTTTTGTCTTATTGGAGCTACAGATAAAACAGGACCAGAGAAATACATCTGGTGAGAAAGCAAAACTTTTTCACAAAAAAAGAGACCTTAATTTTATGAGCCTATGGCTTTCAGCTAAATCCTGCACTTTTTTATTTAGTTAATTTCACTTGTACTTTGGAACTGTTATACAGAATGGTCCACACACTCAAATTTTTTCATTTAATTGTCATGGAAATTTGGTAATTTCATCCTAAAGGAGGTTTGAAGGAAACTCAGGAAGAGCTCTAATTACTGGAAACTGGAAAAAATTAATCTTGATTAAAGCACTTCCCCATGAAAATAAGACCTCCTGAACTTTGTAAGGGATGATTATACAACACTCTTCTTGAGGGAATGCATAGCAGTACTTATTCTAGGATTTTCCAGGAAATTTAAACTGAAATATTGGAGATATCAAAAAAAGACTTTTAAAGGTGAAATTTAGTGGAATGTTGGCAGCAACTTAATTCAGTTCCTCTCTAAAATAAAATGTCAAAATATGCAAACTATTGTCCGAAACCATGATGTTTGTAAGGAATGTCTGTCAGCTGCCAGCACCAATAAAAAAGAAAAAAATGAATCTGGAGGGTCATAGGAGACTTACTGTTTACTTTTTAAAAGACATATTCTATATTCATCATTAAGAATCTGGTGTATTTATTTGATCTACTTAATAATTTCAAACATAAGAATTAGGAAAATTTTGCAAAGATTCTATTACATGTAACTTTTTTTTTCATGACAATCGTCTTTACATAATAAGTAATTTACATAATAAGTAAATGTAGCTTCAAATGTCTTAACATGTTAACCAAGTATTATAACCATTATTTCCATGCAGCAAAAATATTAATCTATTGCAGTCCTTGATCCTGAAATGAACTGAATTAATTTTATTTTATTATAAATGTCTCATAATGCTTTATGGGGCAATGGAAGCAAAGAAATTAAACATTTGTAACATCTGGAACTATTTAAAATGATTCTGTCATGGTTCAAAGGTGTGTTTGTACTATATTCTTTTATTTTGGCATCTGGCATGAATGACAGGGAAATTTTCTATTTCAGTACTAGTTATACCATTTCCCCCCATGTTCTTTCTAGAAAATCAGGGATTCTACACTACCCTCATCAAGTTTAATTAATAAATATAAATATTAACTTCTTACATTGTAAATATTTGATATATGGTGTATAGGCACTATAATACTGTTTGAATATATTGCAGTTGCTATCAACTTCATGTTGCTGCTGCTGCTAAGTCGCTTCAGTCATGTCCAACTCTGTGTGACCCCATAGACAGCAGCCCACCAGGTGCTCCCATCCCTGGGATTCTCTAGGCAAGGACACTGGAGTGGGTTGCCATTTCCTTCTCCAATGCACGAAAGTGAAAATTAAAGTGAAGTCACTCAGTCATGTTCAACTTTTCAAGACCCCATGGACTTCAGCCTACCAGGCTCCTCCATTCTTGGGATTTTCCAGGCAAGAGTACTCGAATGGGTTGCCATTTACTTCTCCATATCAACTTCATAGTCTTTCATAATTTGAAAGTATTCTTTTGTGTATAAATTATTTTTTAATTGGAGGCTAATCACTTTACAATACTGTAGTGGGTTTTGTGATACATTGACATGAATCAGCCATGGATGTACATGTGCTCCCCATCCTGAAACCCCTCCCACCTCCCTCCCCATCCCATTCCTCAGGGTCATCCCAGTGCACCAGCTTTGAGCACCCTGTCTCATGCATCAAAACTGGACTGGCGATCTGTTTCACATATAATAATATACATGTCTCAATGCTATTCTATTAAATCATCGTACCCTTGCCTTCTCCCACAGAGTCCAAAAGACTATTCTGTACATCTGTGTCTCTTTTGCTGTCTCGCATATAGGGTTATCACTACCATCTTTCTAAATTCACTATATATGCATTTGTATACTGTATTGGTGTTTTTCATTCTGACTTACTTCACTCTGTATAATAGGCTCCAGTTTCATCCACTGCATTAGAACCGATTCAAATGCATTCTTTTTAAAGGCTGAGTAATATTCCATTGTGTATACATACCACAGATTTCTTATCCATTCATCTGCCAATGGACATCTAGGTTGCTTCCATGTCCTGGTTATTGTAAATGTCCTGAAATGAACATTGGGGTACACGTGTCTTTTTCAATCCTGGTTTCCTTGGTGTATATGTCCCACATTGTGATTGCTGGGTTGTATGGCAGTTCTATTGCCAGTTTTTGAAGGAATCTCCACACTGTTCTCCATAGTGGCTGTACTAGTTTGCATTCCAAACAACGATGTAAGAGGGTTTCCTTTTCTCCACACCTTCTCCAGCATTTATTGTTTGTAGACTTTTTGATGGCAGCCATTCTGACTGGTGTGAAATGGTACCTCATCGTGGTTTTGACTTGGATTTCTCTGATAATGCGTGATGTTGAGCATCTTTTCATGTGTTTGTTAGCCATTCCTGGGTCCTTTTTGGAGAAATGTCTGTTTAGTTCTTTGGCCCATTTTTTTGGTTGGGTTGTTTATTTTTCTGGAATTGAGCTGAATAAGTTGCTTGTATATTTTTCAGATTAATTCTCTGTCAGTTGCTTCATTTGCTATTATTTTCTGCCATTCTGAAGCCTGTCTTTTCACCTTGCTTATACTTTCCTTCGTTGTGCAAAAGATTTCAAGTATATCTAGGTCCCGTTTTTTTTTTTTTTTTTTTTTTTTGCTTTTATTTCCATTACTCTGAGAGGTGGGTCATAGGGGACCCTGCTATGATTTATATCAGAGAATGTTTTACCTATGTTCTCCTCTAGGAGTTTTGTAGTTTCTGGTCTTATATTTAGATCTTTAATCTATTTTGAGTTTATTTTTGTGTATGGCATTAGAAAGTGTTCTAGTTTCATTCTTTTANGATCCATGCCAGGCAGAAGGGTCAGTGATATCTGAGTCATCAAGAGGTATTGGACCAATGAGTTTTGTGCATGAACCACGTCTGACACCCTTGGAGACGTAGAGGGATACATGGAGGAATTTCATGGGAGCTGTATTCTGATTAACTGATGGTAGCCTGATGAGAGCAGAGAACTCTCAGAGTTCTTGAGAACTGCCAAGAGGCAAGGTAACTCAAATGGGAGTTAGAACTCACATCTCAGAAGTGATCATGTGCTTAACCCAAACATCGCTTCTTTGTGCTGAGTATGTTCAGATAATAAATAAAACATTGATTGAATTCTTTCTATAGTCAAGGCACTGTGCTGGGTGCTGCAAGCTGCATCGTACAGCTGCAGGGGGTGCCGTTTACCATAGTCTAGGTAAATGCAGTGGATAGCCTGGACAGCTACACACTGCGACCCTGGATGTGATGCCTTCCCTGAAACCAGGCAGTCTACCAAAGTGCCATTGTAGAGGGCAAAAATGCCAAAGGAGCAAAGAGGACTGAGATTAATTTTGAGTCTTTTGTCTATATAAAAGGCATAGAGATATCATAGTTTGTCTTTCATGCAGACCAGTGGGAGACATGTCTCTTAAGACTTTAGTATCTGGAAACATTACTTTTCAGGGAAACAGATATTGCTTTGTTTTATCCAAAGTGTATCTCTTTAGTAGATAAAGTTGTCTTTTTTCTTTTGGATATTTAGAAGCTTAGGACTAGACTGGGGTTCCAATTTTGATAGCTGTGTGTGAACTTTATGGTGTGTATTCCAGTGAGCTAGTTTTCTATCTGATCTCATGTACCTCCTTTCTATTGTCATTGCTGTGATTTCTTTTAAATATTTACATTTCTACATCCAATTGCAATCATTCTTACTGGCTTGTTCCAATCCTTGGTCACGAGGTTGAGTCAGTGAATGTGGAGTTATTCCTCCTTAAAGGGGCATCGAGCAGGCCCCCTTCTGCAGTCCCTGTTCGCTACACCGAATGACCGAGTACAACAGCTTGAGCCCCAGTCAATGTTTGATTTGAATGACTCCTGGCTATTTCAGAAGGAAGAATATTCTTTCTGCTCTTTTGCAGGAGAAGTGTTGCTGATTTTATGACTGATTGATTGATTGTATGATGACAGTCCAGCTGTAAAGACCATCATCTTGACACTTTTAATATTACATTTGGTCCACTGAGGGCTGGCTTGATTTTGATAAACATGTAGCTGAAAGGGAAAGTCTGTCTCTTGATAGAGCAGCCATGGAAGTTTATAGAAACAAGAAAGCAGGTGGTCTTAGTGGAGTAAAGATCAAGAGAACTGCATACAATTCCCACATGTCTAGTCTGTTCCTTTTATGAGCCATGAGGTACCACATTTAACATCTGTCAGGGATGGGACTTGGTGTCTAAATCTGCTGGGGAGGAAAGGAAAATAAGGAAAAATGTTCCAGGAGATTTCCATCTTCTTTAGTCTTTACAGCAACCCTAACAGATGATCACTTCTAATATATTTATCTGTCATGTGGAGATAATACAGCTTTAGAGAAGTTCAGGACCTTACTCAAGGTCACATAGCTGGACTGTAAAAAGGCCAGAAGTAGGAACTGGGTGGATTTGATCCTAAATATGATCACCAAACTCAGCATGGAGTAGGGTGCTTGCTTTCCTAATCACAGGTCAAGATTGTTAACTGTGATCATTAGCTTACTGAAGCCACTAATGAAGAGGGAAATCACAGTATTTCCAAGAGGTAGAAGTACCTCTGCAGTCCTGTCTGGTGGTTCCAGTTTGTATGTAGGAGGGCAACAAATCTCTTGGAATCCCAAACTGTCAGGCTCTGAAGGGTCTTTAGGGTGGCTTGTATATTGATTGGACTGGGCTTGCGTACGGGGTGTTTTGTGAACACAACAGACCACGGCTGCCCTAAATGCTGCCAGAGGAGAGCCTTTCCAGACAAAGAAAATCATGATCCATTGCTTGCCAAAGAACAAACAGCCTGCGCTCTCTGCTGCCGTCTTCCGGTCAGGGTGGTGAGTCATGGAGGATCCTGCTGTAATTTATGTCAGAGAGTGTTTTGCCTATGTTTTCCACAAGGAGTTTTATAGTTTCTGATCTTATGTTTAGATCTTTAATCCATTTTGAGTTTATTTTTGTGTATGGTGTTAGAAAGTGGTCTAGTTTCATTCTTTTACAAGTGTTTGACCAGTTTTCCCAGCACCACTTTTTAAAGAGATTGTCTTTAATCCACTGTATATTCTTGCCTCCTTTGTAAAAGATAAGGTGTCCATAGGTGCGTGGATTTATCTCTGGGTTTTCTATTTTCTTCTATTGACCTATATTTCTGTCTTTGTGTAAGTGCCATACTGTCTTGATAACTGTAACTTTGTAGTAGAGCCTGAAGTCAGCCAGGGTGATTCCTCCAGTTCCATTCTTCTTGTTCAAGATTGCTTTGGCTATTCAAGTTTTTATATTTCCATACAAATTGTGAAATTATTTGTTCTAGGTCAGTGAAAAATACCATTGGTAGCTTGATAGGGATTGCATTGAATCTATAGATTTCTTTGGGGAGTATACTCATTTTAACTACATTGATTCTTCCGATCCATGAACACGGTATATTTCTCCATCTATTAGTGTCCTCTGATTTCTTTCACCAGTGTTTTATAGTTTTCTATATAGGTCTTTTGTTTCATTAGGTAGATATATTCCTAAGTATTTTATTCTTTTCATTGCAATGGTGAATGGAATTATTTTCTTAATTCCTCTTTCTGTTTTCTCATTATTAGTGTATAGGAATGCAAGGGATTTCTGTGTGTTAATTTTGTATTCTGCAAATTTGCTATATTCCTTGCTTAGCTCTAGTAATTTTCTGGTGGAGTCTTTAGTGTTTTCTATGTAGAGGATCATGTCATCTGTAAACAATGAGAGCTTCAATTCTTCTTTCCAAATGTGGATTCCTTTTATTTCTATTTCTTCTCTGATTGCTGTGGCTAACACTTCCAAAACTATGTTGAAAAGTAGAGGTGAGATTGGGTACCCTTGTCTTGTTCCTGACTTTAGGGAAAATGATTTCAAATTTTCACCACTGAGGATGTTTGCTGTGGGATTATCATATATGGCTTTTATTATGTTGAGGTATGTTACTTCTATGCCTGCTTTCAGGAGGGTTCTATCATAAATGGATGTTGAATTTTGTCAAAGGCTTTCTCTGCATCTATTGAGATAATCATACAGTCTTCAGGATAATTAGAGATACCCAGAGAATATTTCAGGCAAAGATGGGCAAAATAAAGAACAGAAATTATAAGGATCTAACAGAAGCTGAAGATATCAAGAAGAGGTGGCAAGAATGCACAGAAGAACTGTACAAAAAAAGATCTTCATGACCCAGTTAATCACTATGGTGTGATCACTCACCTAGAGCCAGACATCCTGGAATGTGAAGTCAAGTAGGCATTATAAAGCATCACTATGAACAAAGCTAGTAGAGGTGATGGAATTCCAGTTGAGCTCTTTCAAATCCTGGAAGATGATGCTGTGAAGGTGCTGCACTCAATATACCAGCAAATTTGGAAAACTCAGCAGTGGCCACGGGATTGGAAAAGGTCAGTTTTCATTCCAATCCCAAATAAAGGCAATGGCAGAGAATGCTCAAACAGCCGGATAATTGCACTCATCTCAAATACTAGTAAAGTAATGTTCAAAATTCTCCAAGCCAGGCTTCAGCAGTACGTGAACTGTGAACTTCCAGATGTTCAAGCTGGTTTTAGAAAAAGCAGAGGAAGCAGAGATGAAATTGCCAACATCCACTGGATCATGGAAAAAGCAAGATAGTTCCAGGAAAAAAAAAAAAAAAAACATGTTTCTGCTTTATTGACTATGCCAAAGCCTTTGACTGTGTGGATCACAATGAACTGAGGAAAATTCTGAAAGAGATGGGAATACCAGATAACCTGACCTACCTCTTGAGAAACCTGTATGCAGGTCAGGAAGCAACACTTAGAAATGGACATGGAAAAACACACTAGTTCCAAATAGAAGAAGTACATCAAGGGTGTATGTTGTCACCCTGCTTATTTATCTTACATGAAGAGTACATCATGAGAAATGCTGAGCTGGATGAAACACGAGCTGGAATCAAGATTGCCTGGAGAAATGCCAATAACCTCAGGTATGCAGATGCCACCACCCTTATGGCAGAAAGTGAAGAACTAAAGATCCTCTTGTTGAAAGTAAAAGAGGAGAGTGAAAAAGTTGGCTTAAAACTCAACATTCAGAAAATTAAGATCATGGCATCTGGTCTCATCACTTCATGAGAAATAGATGGGGAAACAGTTGCTGACTTTGTTTCTGGGCTCCAAAATCACTCCAGATGGTGACTGCAGCGATGAAATTAAAAGACACTTACTCCTTGATAGGAAAGTTATAACCAATTTGGACAGCATATTAAAAANATCTGGTCTCATCACTTCATGAGAAATAGATGGGGAAACAGTGGCTGACTTTGTTTCTGGGCTCCAAAATCACTCCAGATGGTGACTGCAGCGATGAAATTAAAAGACACTTACTCCTTGATAGGAAAGTTATAACCAATTTGGACAGCATATTAAAAAGCATAGACATTACTTTGTCAACAGAGGTCTGTCTACTCAAAGCTATGATTCTTCCATTAGTCATGTATGGATGTGAGAGTTGGACTATAAAGAAAGCTGAGTGCCTCACCAGCATTTATTGCTTGTTGACTTTTGGATCGCAGCCATCTGACTGGTGTGAAATGGTACCTCACTGTGGTCTTGATTTGCATTTCTCTGATAATGAGTGATGTTGNATACAACCTTGACATACTCCTTATCCTATTTGGAACCAGTCTGTTGTTCCATGTCCAGTTCTAACTGTTGCTTCCTGACCTGCATATTTGGTTTCTCAAGAGGCAGGTCAGGTGGTCTGGTATTCCTCTCTCTTTCAGAATTTTCCACAGTTTATTGTGATCCACACAGGCAAAGGCTTTGGCATAAGCAATACAGAAGAAATAGATGTTTTTGTGGAACTCTCTTGCTTTTTGATCAAGAGATCAAATTCAGATCTAGGGACACATATAGACTCAATCAAAGGCACTGGAAAAAGTAGTCTATAAAAATGGATATCAAACAAAGGGGGAGTAGCTATACTCACATTAGATCAAATAGACTTTAAAATGAAGACTGCTACAAGAGACAAGGAAGGATACTACATAATGATCAAATAATCAATCCAAGAATATATAGCATTATAAATATATATGTACACAACCTAGGAGTACCTCAATACATAAGGTAGATGCTAACAACTATAAAAGGAGAAATCAAAAGTAGCACAATAATACTGGGGGACTCTAACAGCCAACTCATAGCAATGGAGAGATTATCTCAGCAGAAAACTAATAAGGAAGCATGATCATTAAATAACACATTAGACAGTAAGACCTAGTTAATATCTAGAGGACATTCCATCCATAATTGGCAGAATACACATATTTCTCAAGAGCATATGGAACATTCTCCAGATTAGATCACATCTTGGATAACAGATCAAGCCTTGATAAATTTAAGAAAATTAAAATTGCATCAAGCATTTTTTTCTGACCACAATGGTATAAGATTAGGTATTAATCACAGGGGAAAATCTGTTAATAAACAACTCAAACACATGAAGGCTAAACAATATGCATCTAAGTATACAAAATAAAACAAAAGAAAAAAAACGAGAAAAAAAAAAAGAAAAATAAAAA
>SJYA01003246.1:221645-244485 GCA_006410615.1 Neotragus moschatus | reverse complement strand
TATGCATCTAAGTAGCCAAAATAACACTGAAGAAATCAAAGGGGAAGTAAAAAAAGATACCTAAAAACAAATGACAGTGAAAACATGACAACTCAAAGTCTATGAGATCTATAAAAGCAGTTCTAAGAAAGAAATTTATAGCAATATAAGCCTACTTCAAGAATAAGAAAAATACCAAACAGCCTAACCTTACACCAAAAGCAATTAGATAAAGAGGAAAAAAACTCCAAAGTTAATAGAAGCAATCACAAAGGTCGGAACAGAAATCAATGAAAAATATATGAAACAAAGAGTAGCAAAGATAAGTAAAATGAAAAGCTGCTTCTTTGAGAAAATAAACAAAATTGACAAGCCCTTATTCAGACTTATCAAGAAAACAATGGGAGAAGACTATAAAATAAGAAATGAAAAAGGATACATTATAAAGGAAACATAGAAACACAAGAATCATAAGAGACTACTATGAACAACTATATGCAAATAAGATGAACAACCTGGAAGGAATGGACAAATTTTTAGAAAAGTACAACTTTCCAAACCTGAACCAACAAGAAGTGGAACATGTGTATACCTGTGGCAGATTCATGTTGATGTATGGCAAAACAAATACAATATTGTAAAATAATTAGCCTCCAATTAAAATAAACTTATTTAAAAAAGGAAAATATGAGTAGGCCAATGACAAGCACTGAAATTGAAACAATAATCAAAAATCTTCAAACGAAAGTTGGGGCCAGGTGGCTTCACAAGAAAATTACATCAAAAGTTCAGGGAAGAGATAACATTTATCCTGCTCAAACTATTCCAAAAATTGCAGAGGGAGGAAAACTCTCCAACTCATTCCATGAGACCATCCTCATGCTGAAGCCACAGCCAGACAAAATTGCCTCAAAAAAATAAAATTACAGGCCAATATCACTGATGAATAGAGATGAAAAATCCTCAACAAAACTCTAGCAAATAGAATGCAAAAACACGTTAAAATGACCATATATCAGATCAAGTGGGCTTTATTTAAAGAATGCAAATATTCTTCAATATACACAAATCAATCAATGTGATGCAGTTTATTAACCAGCTGAGAGATAAAAATCATATGATCATATCAATAAATGCAGAGAAACTTTCAGTAAAATTCAACAACCATTTATGATAAAAGTCTCCAGAAAACCAGCATAGAAGGAACCTACAGCAACATAATATAGGCCATATATGACAAACCCAAAGCAATCATTATTCTCAATGGTGAACAACTGAAAGCATTTCCTCTAAGATTACGAACAAGAAAAGGGTGCACATTCTCATGGCTATAATTCAATATAGTTTAGGAAGTCCTAGCCACAGCAATTATGAAGTGAAAGAAATGAAAGAAATCCATAATGGAAAAGAAATAAACCTCTCACGGTTGCAGATGACATGATACTACATGTATAAAACACTAAAAATGTGACCAAAAAACTACTAATCACTGAATTTAGTAAATTCTTAAGATATAAAATGAATACACAGAAATCCCTTACATTCCTGTACAGGAGCAATGAACAAAATCAGAAAAGGGAATCAAGGAATCAATCCCATTCACCATTGGAACAACAACAACAAAATAAACTACCTAGGAATGTGTATTAGTTGCTTAGACGTGTCCAACTCTTTGTGACCCCACTGACTGTAGCCCACCAGTCTCCTCTGTCCAAGGAATTCTCCAAGCAAGAATATTGGAGTGGGTTGCCAATTCCTTCTCCAGGAGATCTTCCTGACCCAGGAACTGAACACAGGTTCCTGCATTCCAGGCAGATTCTTTTCCATCTGAAGTACCAGGGAATAAATCCCCCTAAAGAGATAAAAGATCTGCAGGGAAAAAAGCATAAGACACTGATGAAAGAAATCAATTAAGACACAAATAGATGGAGAGAAGCACTATTTTCTTGGGTTAGAAGAATCAATATTGTAAAAATGACTATTTTACATAAAGAGACCTACATATTCAATGCAATTCGTATCAAACTACCAATGATATTTTTCACGGAACTAGAAAAAAAAAAAACTCACAATTTGTATGGAAACGTGAAAGATCTCAAATAACCAAAGCAATCTTGAGAAAGAAGAATGGAGCTTGAAGAACCAGCCTTCCTGGTTTCAGCCTTTATAACGAAGCTACAGTCATCAAGAAAGTATGATACTGGCACAAAAAAAAAAAAAAAAAAAAAAAAGAAAGAAAGAAAAAAAAAAAAAGAAAAGAAAGAAAGGAACAAGGTAGAAAGCCCAGAGATAAACCCACACACCTATGGACATCTCATCTTTGACAAAGAAGGAAAAAATATAACATGGAAAAAAGTATATTCAATAAATAGTGCTGGAAAAACTGGACAGTTTCATGTAAAAGAATGAAATGAGAACATTTCACATTATGCAAGAAATAAACTCAAAATGGATAAGACTTAAATGTAAGGTCAGAACTCATAATGCTCTTACAGCAAAACATAGGCAATGCACTCTGACATAAATCACAGCAAGATTCTCTCTGACCCACTTCCTACATCAATGGAAATAAAAACGAAAATTAAAAATAAATTTGACCTAACTATACTTAAAACCTTTGCAAAGGAAATGAAACTATAAACAAGATTGAAAGGCATCTCTCACAATGAAAAAAATAATTGCAAGTGAGGTCACTGACAAAGAGTTAACCTACAAAATATTTAAGCAGCATCTATAGCTCAATATCAGAAAAACAAATGACCCAAAAAATGGGCAGAAGACCTAAACAGACATTTATCAAAAGAAGCCATATGAAGGACTAATAAATATGAAAATGTGTCCAACATTGCTCATTATTAGAGAAATTCAAATAAAACTACAATTAGGTATCACCTCACACTAATTAGAATGACCATCATCAAAATATCTAAAAACAATAAAGGCTAGAGAGGATGTGGAGAAAAGGGAACCCTCCTGCTATGGTGGTGGGAATATGTAAGAGGTACAATGGGTTACAGTATGGAGATTCCTTACAAAACTAGGAATAAATATAACATATGACCAAACAATCCCACTACTGAGCATATACCTTGAGAAAATCACAATTGTAAAGCAAAACAAACTAAAAAATAAAAATTAAAAAAAAAAATAAAAATAAAAGACACATGCACCCCAATGTTCATTGTGGCACTATTTACGATAGCCAAGACATGGACGTGTTGATTTAGCTTAGTTAAGTCACTCAGTTGTGTCTGACTTTTTGCACCCACATAGACCTCAGCAGCACACCCAGCTTCCCTGTCCATCACCAACTCCAAGAGCTTGCTCAAACTCATGTGCAACAAATCAGTGATGCCATCCAACCATCTCATCCTCTGTCATTTCCTTCGCATTCTGCCTTCAATCTTTCCCAGCAGCAGGGTCTTTTCTAATGAGTCAGTTCTTTGCATCAGGTGTCCAAAGTATTGTAGTTTCAGCTTCAGCATCAGTTTTTCCAATGAATATTCAGGACTGATTCTTTCAGGATTGACTGGTTTGATCTCCTTGTAGTCCAAGGGGCTCTCTCAAGTGTCTTTTCAACACTATAGTTCAAAAGCATTAATTCTTCATCACTCACTTTTCTTTATGGTCCAACTCTTATATCTACACATAGATACAAGAAAAACCATAGATTTGGTTGTAAGGATGTTTGTCAGCAAAGTAACGACTCTACTTTTAATATGCTGTATAGGTTTATCATAGCTCTTTTCCAAGGAGCAAACGTCTTTTAATTTCATGGCTGTGGTAACCATCTGCACTGATTTTGGAGCCCCAAAAATGTTAAGTCTGTCACTGTTTCCATTTTTTCCCCATCTATTTGCCATGAAGTGATGGGACCAGATGCTGTGATCTTCATCTTTTGAATGTTGAGTCTTAAGCCAGCTTTTACATTCTCCTCTTTCACTTTCATCAAGAGGATCTTTCATTCCTCTTCACTTACCTGATGTTACCTGCATATCTGAGGTTATTTATATTTCTCCTGGCAATCCTGATTCTGGCCTGTGCTTCATCCGGCATTTACATGATGTACTCTGCATATAAGTTAACTAACTAGGGTGATGATGTAGTCTTGGTGTACTTCTTTCCCAATTTGGAACCAGTCCATTGTTCCTTGTCCGGTTCTAGCTATTGCTTCTTGACTTGCACACAGATTTCTCAAGAGACAAGTAAGGTGGTCTTGTTTTCCCATTTCTTTACAAATTTTCCACAGTTTGTTGTGACCCACACAGCCAAAACTTGGGCTTCCCTGGTAGCTCAGACAGTACAGCATCTGCCTACAATGCGGGAGACCAGGGTTTGATCCCTGGGTCAGGAAGATCCCCTGAAGAAGGAAATGAACACCCACTCCAGTATTCATGCCTGGAAAGTCCCATGGACTGAGGAGCCTGGTGGGCTAAAATCCATGGGGTCACAAAGAGTCGGACACGACTGAGTGACTTGACTTGACTTCACTTCACTTTACACAGTCAAAGCTTTAGTGTAGTCAATGAGGCAGGCGTTTTTCTGGAATTCTCCTGCTTTTTCTATGATCCAATGGATGTTGGCAATTTGACCTCTGACTCATCTACCTTTTCTAAGTTCAGCTAGAACTTCTGGAAGTTATTGTTTCACATACTCTTGAAGCCTAGCTTGGGGAATTTTGAGCATTACTTACCTCTCACGCGAAAGGAGTGCAATTTTGCAGTAGCGTGAACATGCTTTGGCACTGCCTTTCTTTGGGATTGGAATGAAAATTAACCTTTTCCAATCCTGTGGTCAATGCTGAATTTTCTAAGTTTGCTGGCATATTGTGTGCAATACAGTAACAGTATCATCTTTTAGGATTTGAAATAGCTCACCTGGAATTATATCACCTCCACTAGTTTGTTCATAGTGGTGCTTCTTAAGGCCCACTTGACTTCACACTCCAGGATGTCTGGGTCTAGGTGAGTGATCACACCATCATCATCTGGGTCACTGAGTTTTTTTTTGTTGTTGTTATTTGTTTGTTTGTATAGTTATGCCTTGTGTTCCAGCCACATCTTCTTAATATCTTCTGCTTCTATTAGGTCCATACCGTGTCTGTTCTTTATTGTGCCCATGTTTGCATGAAATGTTTCCTTGGCATCTCTAATTTTCTTGAAGAGATCTCCAGTCTTTCCCATTCCATTGTTTTCCTCTATGCCTTTGCCTTGATCACTTGAAAAGGCTTCCTTCTCTCTCCTTTCTATTCTTTGGAACTCTGCATTCAGATGGATATATCTTTCCTTTTCTCCTTTGCATTTCACTTCTCTACTTTCTCAGCTATTTGTAAGTCCTCCTCAGACAATCATTCTGCCTTTTTGTGTTTCTTTTTCGTGGGGATGGTTTTCATTACAGTCTCCTGTACAGTGTTATCAACCTCCTTCCATAGTTCTTAAAGCACTCTATCATATTAAAACCCTATAATTTCTTTGTTACCTCCACGAATAATTGTAAGGGATTTGATTTTATACTTTAATGGTCTAGTGGTTTTCCATACTTTATTCAATTTAAGTCTGAATTTTTCAAGAAGGAGTTCATGAACTGAGCCACAGTCAGCACTCAGTCTTGTTTTTGCTGACTGTATAGAGCTTCTCCTTCTTCAGCAGCAAATAATATAATCAATCTGATTTTGGTTTGGATCATCTGGTGATGTCCATTTGTAGTGTTGTCTCTTGGGTTGTTGAGAGGAGGTGCTTGCTATGGCCAGTGCATTTTCTTGGCAAAACTCTATTAACCTTTGTCCTGCTTCATTTTGTACTCCAAAGGCAAATTTGCCTATTAATCTAGGTATCTCTTGACTTCCTACTTTTGCATTCCAATCCCCTATGATCAAAAGCACTTTTTTTGGTGTTAGTTCTAGAAGGTCCTGTAAGTCTTCATAGAATCGTTCACTGCAGCTTCTTCAGCATTACTAGTTGAGGCATAGACTTGGACTACTGTGATATTGAATTGTTTGTCTTGGAAACGAACAGAGATCATTCTGTTGCATTTTGAGGTTGCACCCAAGTACTGCATTTCAGACTCTTTTGTTGATTATAAGGGACACTCCATTTCTTCTAAGGATAGATACTTCTAAGTAGTAGACATAATGGTCATCTGAATTAAATTCACCTATCCCAGTCCATTTTAGTCCACTGATTCCTAAAATGTCAATATTCACTCTTGTCATCACACTTCCAATTTACATTGATTCTTGGACCTAATATTCCAGGTTCCTATGCAATATTGTTCTTTACAATATCAAACTTTACTTCCATGATTAGTCACATCCACAACTGGGCATTGTTTTTGTTTGCCTCTGTCTTTTCATTCTTTCTGGAGCTATTTTTCCACTCTTCTCCAGTAGCATATTTGGCATCTACTGGCCTGGGGCTTTCATCTTTCAGTGTTATATATTTTTGTATTTTCATATTGTCATGGGGTTCTCAAGCCAAGAATACTGAAGTGGTTTGTCATTCTCTTCTACAGTGGTACACATTTTGTCAGATTCTTCACCTTGACTCGTTCATCTTGGGTGGTCTTACATGGCATAGTTCATAGTTTCATGTATTTAGACAAGCCTGTGATCCCAGTGATCAATTTGGTTAATTTTCTGTAATTGTGGTTTTCAATCTGTCTGCCTTCTGATGTATAAGGATAAGAGGCTTGTGGAAGCTTCCTGATGGGAAGGACTGGCTATGGAGGAATCTGGATCTTGCTCTGATAGGTGGTGCCATGCTCAGTAAATATTTATTCCAATTTTCTGTTGATAGGTGGAGCTGTGTTCCCTCCCTGTTTGGTTTGTTTCTCTTCCTAGGTTCCTGACTCATAAAGATTTGGAGCAATGGACTAAATGGTGTACAATAAGAGATAACTTACTACTCAGTTCAGCTCAAGTGGACAGATCTTTTATTAGGCAGAAACTCCCAAGACATGGGAGAAATCTAACCCTAAAGAAGTCCTCCTTATCCTTATTCTTGACCCTTCTTGGCTTCCCCCTTTCATACTTCCATTCATCTCCTTTTGATTATGGTGTGAGGAAAGTAGGGCTTGTACCTGTCACCAATCAATGAAAAGGAATGCAAATGGGAATATGCTCAAGGTCAATTGATATTTGTGAGTATATAACAGCAAGCTGTGTTGTTTATTTGTTTCTGTAATTTAGTCTGCTAAAATTAGATGTAGAATATCCATTAGCCCTTCCTAGGAGAAGGGGAGGACAGAGGATGAAATGACTGAATGACATCACAGACTCAATGGACATGCTGCTGCTGCTAAGTCGCTTCAGTCGTGTCTGACTCTGTGTGACCCCGTAGACAGCAGGCCACCAGGCTCCCCCATCCCTGGGATTCTCCAGGCAAGAACACTGGAGTGGGTTGCCATTTCCTTCTCCAATGCATGAAATGAAAAGTAAAAGAGAGTTTGAGTAAAATCTGGGAGTTGGAGATGGACAAGCAGGCCTTGTGTGCTGCAGTCCATGGTATTGCAGAGTCAGACACTATTGAGTGACTGAACTGAAATGAAATACATATCCAGACTGCCTAAAGTTACTTGGATAAAGCCCTGCAGTTACTTTGTATTGACTGTGTGTCTAGGGCACATATGCAGGAATTGAAAAGTCTCTGTGGTTATTCTGTAGCATATCTTTGAGCTCTCCTTGGTGTGTATGGAATGGAGTTTAGAGGTCAGCTTGTATCCCTTTCATCCAGGCCACGCCTCATTGCTCATGCCTAACTTCCTAACCTAACATTCTCTCCTCAAGTGAATGGACCCAAATTCATTGGGGAAATGGGTGTCCTTCATTCTGGCTATTTCCTGCTGAGTTGAGATGACAAGGAACCTTGGGTGTCCATCACTTGCTAGCTGTCAACAATGGGGATTGGTAAGTGCTGCAGATGTCTATCTAAGAGGGTGCTGTATGAGGAAGTCATCTTAGTGGTCAGGGGTTGGTATCACTATTGTATCAGAACTTGAGCTTATATTTTGTTGTCCTGAGAAGAAATAAACCAAAAGAGTAAGCTGGGGAAAAAGGGAGAGAACGGAATTCTAGGCCACCATAGGATACCACCATAGGAGTGTATCATTAATTGACAGAAACCAGAGTGCTACTGTGGTAACCTTGTCCGGGATTTAATTAGTTTTGAATAAGTTTTTGGTGATCAGCCCTGATCTATTGATATAAGTCAGCCATAGCCAGCAACTAGTTTTATTGTATGTATCTGTGATATCTGTGATGGCTGGACTTAAAAGGTGTATATGAGTAACTAAAACCAGTGAAGCACATGAGCTACAGGAACCGCATTGTGATGCCCTGAATATGGTCTTATGGGAACTGATAACAGACATACAGAGGATCTCCTTGATTAACACAAACCAAGAGGGACAAAAATGTAGCTGAGGTTGAATGCAAGGACCATTCCAAGAAAGCTTATCCCCAGCAGTTTAACTTTTTGAACGTTCATCAGAATTACACTTACCTGTACTCCTGAATAGATACTGGAGGTCTCTCAGAGGCTTGAAAGTGTATTGGGTGTCTTCCTAGTTTCCTTCTATCGTTGGACTCAAGATTAATGAAGCCAGGAGTCATGACCTGGTATGTTGACGGCTGTCTGGGTGGGAAGAATTAAAGGATAGAGGCCTTTGGTGACCCATATTTCCAAATCTTAGTTAGGATTTGAGTTCCTGGAGCCTATAGTGGCAGTCCCTCAGAATCCTTTGCTTCTGGGTTGACACCCCACAAGTTCATTTCTTCTTGGAGCTGCCCACTTGCCACAGTGTAAGATCAAAGAGTTTGAGTCTCTGGGTCTAGAAAGAGGTCAATGACATAAACAAAAGGCCCCCATATAACATCTCATAAGGGCTAAAATCAACCTGTTCTTTTGGAGCAGTGTGAGTGCAGAGGAGGGCTATTGGTAAAGCCTCCTTCCACCTGGGGGAAGTCTCCTAGATTATCTTTTTTATTGATGATTTTAAGAGTTGATTGGCTCTTTCTACAGTTCCTGAAGACAGAGGTCTCCAGGCTCAATGGAAATAATAGGTAACACCCAATGTTTTAGTAACCCCTTGGGTGACTCTAGAAGTAAATGATATACCATTGTCACTTTGTAGTGACCCAGACAGGGCAAATCTTGGAATAATTTCATGGAGTAACTTTCTCACCACCTTCTCAGCCTTTTCTGTCCAGGTGGGAAAGACTTCAATCCAATCAGTGAAAGTATCTATCATGACCAATATCCTTATATCCTTGAGAAGCATCTGGATAAGTCTATCTGCCAGTCTTCCCCTTGGTAAGTCCCTCGCTTCTGGATGGGCTGAGCCAGCTGGGGTTTTTGAGCTCCTTTGGGATTGTTTAATTAGCAAGTAGGACAGGAGGAGCCTGCTGGTGTCCAGCTCCAGCAGCCAGGGATTCAACCTGAAGGGAGGGACAGTTTCTGTGAGTAACAAAGCAGCCTCTCAATTTTCTTGAACTGAGCATTTATTTCAAGTTTAAGATTTTCTTTTATACTTTTACAAAAGCATTAGGTCAGAGGTTTGACAATTTAGTTCACCCTCACTCAGATTTATTATCTCCATAAATCATTGTTGCCCTTCAATCAGAGTTTCTGCTCCAGCGATTCTCTCGGAATCAGTTTTACCATCTATTATCTACTTCCCCTTATGTGTCCTATAGTTAACTTGTGATTACATGGTAACTCGTGGTACCTTCCTCAGTTTATTTATTATCTTTCTAAATCCTGATTGCCCCTAACATCTTGAGCTCACTATCTCTTAAAAAGGCTTCTAGCTATTAGTATCTCTAAAATTCCTAACCTCTAAGCTATAGTAAAATATGCTAACATTACAACATTCCTTACATCTTTAACTTCTAACTATTTTAATTATTTATAATCCCTAAGTTCAGTAAACTCCTTTGCCATAAACATTTTCCTCAAAAATAGGCTTCAGATAGCAATCCCTCCCTAGGCCTCAAGCTGAAGCCTATGTGCTCATCTTGGAACACTCTTTTGTAAAAGTCCTTGAACAAATATCAATGATTAACTTTATTAATTATTCTCTGAGCACAGCTGCAGAAGGCTTTGTGCCTTCTCATGGTCCTCTCAAGAACAATAAGCACCTTAATATTCCTTTTCAGTCAACTCAGCTGGGGAGAAGAAAAAAACAAGTCAGAATCACAAGTTCTAACTCCTTCATCCTGGGTCTGTGCCTGTGGGACAAAGAGAGGGGGGTTGGGGCCGTGCATCCATTTTTTTCAGTAATGCCTAATGCAGCTCCCAACAGGAGCTCACTTGCCTTATGCTCATTAGGAAGTTTATTCCTCTGTAGGATCTTTTGAGTAATTTCTGGAGGTCTTATTCCCTTAAACGAGAGGTGGCATGCAAGGAGCTGACAAATTTCCATTGGAGGTTCCTGAGCAAAATAAGAATCCCTTCTATTGGAACTACCCAAAACTATCTTGTTGAGAGCCCTCATTATTCACTTTAAGGGTCTCATCTTCAGTATATGACAGAGTTTCTGGCAAGATAACTTGTGGAACTAGGGTGGCAATCCCTATTAGGTCACTGTTTTGTAATGCTGCTTTCTTAGATGCCTGATTGGCAGCCTGGTTCCCTCATGCAATGTCTGTACTTTCTTTTTGATGACCCCTACAATGGGAAACAAACTCCAGTGGGCAGATGAACTGCTTCCAGGAGCCTAAAGATTTAGTCACCATATTTGACTGGGGACCCTCAGGCAGTCAGGTGGACCCTCTCTTTCCAAAGAGCAGTGTGCGTGTTTATCAACAGAAAAGCATACTCGAAGTCAGTGTAAATAGCCACTCTTTTTCTTTTTCCCAGCTCTAAAACTTGGGTCAGAGCTACGAGCTCAGCCAATTGGGCAAACGTCTGTCTAGTCAAAGCTATGGTTTTTCCAGTGATCATGTATGGATGTTAGAGTTGGACTATAAAGAAAGCCGAGCACCAAAGTATTGATGATTTTAAACTGGGGTGTTGGAGAAGACTCTCAAGAGTCCCTTGGACTGCAAAGAGATCAAACCAGTAAATCCTAAAGGAAATTGGTCCTGAATATTCATTGGAAAAACTTACACTGAAGCTGAAACTCCAATACTTTGCTCACCTGATGAGAAGAACTGACTCACTGGGAAAGACCCTGATGCTGGAAAGATTGAAAGCAGGAGGAGAAGGGGATGTCAGAGGATGAGATGGTTGGATGGCATTGCTGACTCGATGAGCATGAGTTTAAGCAAGCTCTTGGAGTTGGTAATGGATAGGGAAGACTGGTGTGCTGAAGCCCGGGGGGGTGCAGATTTGGATATGACTGAGTGACTGAACTGAACTGAATTGGGCTGAAGTTCCTGATTATAAAGGTTTAGCCTCTATTGTCTCAAAATTGAAGACTACTGCATATCCTGCTTTCCTTTTTCCATTTAAGGCAGAGCTGCTCCTTTCAATGTACCAAATTTCCTCAGGATTGATCAGGGGATCTTCTGAAAATCAATCTTGAGACTTAGTCCAAAGATTTACAGTTTCTAGACAAGAGTAGAAGGGAAGAGAGCTATCAGGGGTAGGCAGGAGGGCAGCTCGGTTAAGAACCTCCCAAGGAGATATAATCAGTCCAAGATTTTCCATCAGCACTACTTGATATCTGAGGATCCTTGATCAGACATCCATAATTGGCCTCTCCCATTCAGGAGATTTTCACTTGGTGGCTGGTAAAAATAGTTGGCTTGCCTCCAAGAGAGATTTTTAAGGTATCTTCTATCAGGATTGTAATGGCTTCAAGGTTTTGAAGGCAAGAAGGCCAATCTTGGGCCATTGGGTCTAGCTGCTTGGATGAGTAAGCCACTGGCTGGGGTTCAGGTCCCAACATTTGAGTTAACATTCCCAAGGCTATAGCTTCCTTCTCATGGACATATGGATGGGATGCTTTCCCTAAGTTTGGCAACCTCAAACCAGGTACCTGGATTAAGGCCTGTTTTAGTGTAATCTGCTGCCTCATCTGTGCAGTAGATTAGTAAGTCATCTAAATACTGAAATATTTTCCAATTAAGTCTCAGGTCCATATCTAGGAGATCCTGGATAAGGGTCTCTCCAAAAAAGTGGGCACTATCCTTAAATCCCTGAGGAAAAACTGTCCAGATCATTTGTTGGTATTTTTTCTCCTGGAGCCTTCCATTTGAAGGCAAAAAAGTTTGGGGATTCCTCAGCCAGTGGTCGGAGGAGGCAATGGCACCCCACTCCGGTACTCTTGCCTGGAAAATCCCATGGACAGAGGAGCCTGGTGGGCTGCAGTCCATGGGGTCACTAAGAGTCTGGCAAGACTGAACGATTTCAGTTTTACTTTTCACTTTCATGCATTGGAGAAGGAAATGCCAACCCACTCCAGTATTCTTGCCTGGAGAATCCCAGGGGCACAGAAGCCTAGTGGGCTGCTGTCTATGGGGTGGCACAGAGTCAGACACGACTGAAGCGACTTAGCAGCAGCAGCAGCAGCCAGTGTTATGCAAAAGAATACACCCTTAATTTCCAGGACAGTAACCATTCTGCATTGGACAGGATTTCTCTTAAGTTTACATAAGAGTTGTGAACTGTGGGATACAGGGAACTACAGCCTCATTTACAATATGGAGATCTTGAACAGTTTGCCAGGTCCACACTCCTTTAAAAAAATTAATTTACTTATTTTAATTGGAGGCTAAATACAGCATTTAGTTTTTTACTATACATTGACATGAATCAGCCACGGGTGTACATGTGTCCCCCCACTCAGAATCCCCCTTCCACGTCCCTCCCTTCCTGATCCCTCTGTGTTGTCCCAGAGAAAGGGTTTTTAGTGCCCTGCTTCATGCATCAAACTTGGACTGGTCATCTATTTTACATATGGTAATATTCATTTTTTCAAAGCTAGTTTCTCAAATCATCCCACCCTCACCTCCCACATAGTCCAAAATTCTGTTCTTTACAGTTGTGTCTCTTTGGCTGTCCTCTGCCGGGAGACAGCATGGGCAATCTCACCCGTGGCAAAGGTCATGAGGAAGGGGCCTGACATGCAAAGACAGGATCAGTCCTCGTGGGCCCCCCCAGAACTTCTTGAGCATCTACCCCAAAACCAAAATCTGTTTTATTATTTTGTGACTTTCACTGACTCCTTTGACACTAACAGGGGGCTATCCCCGACCACCTTTCTCTGGAAAAAGTTAACTTAGAGCTCCAGTTAACAGTCTCCTGCATATAAAAGTAATGTCTCAGCTCAAACCCCTCTAATGGCACCCCTCTAATGGCACTCTAACTTGCCTGACAGGTTTACCCACACTTTTACAACTATGCATGTGATTATTTACAGCCCCCCAACCACGAGAGGCATGAAGCTTAAAACATCTTAAAGATATAGAGATTTTTTAAAGAGCTAAGAATTATATTAGTGAAGGGTTTCATTGTTGAGTTAATGACTGCCACCAGGCCTCCATATCCTTTATCTTTTAGGCACCTGGGAGTATATTAATCAATGTAATTGGGATGTAGAAAAAAAGAATATAGTAGTTTTGATGTTAGGAACACTAGACTTTTGAGTTAATGAATTTTCTCTTTGTTATAAATCACTGTACTCCTCTTTCCTTGTTATAAATTGTTGTATCCTTGCTATGTAAGAATGTAACCTTAATTAGTGCTTTCTGAGAGTGGCACCAGACTTTACTAAGAACAACACTTTTAGGGCAAATAAGTTTTCTGGTTGATGGACCCTTATAAGAAAAGGGCCATAAAATGCTAATAAGCCTCCTTGCCAGAAGATGATGTAAATCACTTAAGACCTGTGTGTACAGCTAGGTATGCAGAGAGAAAACCTGATCTTGATATGGGTCAGGGCTGCTGACCCTGCATGACTTTGTATTATCCATTGATCTCTATGTACAACTTAAAGTATAAAAGCTTTCTTGGAAAATAAAGAGACAGACCAGTTTCTTGAAATCTGGCTCCCCCTGTGTCTTCTTTTCTTTCTTACTCTATTTTCTGGCTGATTCCTGTCTGGAGTATAGAGGCTCGCCATGTCTACTTATTTGCCTGGGCTTCTAAGACCCACGTGAGAGGGAGCCCAAGGTGGGGCACCCTCCGCTATTCAAGCGGGTGCCTGCAGCCTTACATAGATGGTGCAAGTCCCTTGTCTCGGGGCTTTATTGGCTTTCTGTGTAAACCAAGGAATACAGCTTCTTTTTCTCCTCTATTTTCTCTCCTCTCACTACACTATTCTTCCCTAATCTCTCTTTATATCTCTAATTAAATAATTCTTTCTTAATCGCCAACTCTGTCCCTGTTTTGAATTACCTTGGGTCGACCAGGGCTGGACCCTGGAAAGTGGCACCAGGAACAGGTTATTTGAAGGTAGGTCTCAGAAATGCTCAGTTTTCGGGATGGATAGGACTCCACCCAGGGTGCCTAGGACCCCCCTGCATAAGATAGGTAGGGTGAGTAGGAGTGGGAAGTGTTTTAAAGGTTAAAAGAAACCAGCACTCTAAGGGTTGAAAAGAAACACTTGTTTACAAAGGTTGAAATGAAACCTTCTTTACAAGACAGAAATATTTCTTTCTCTATAAAAAACCTCTGACACAGGTAACAATGAGTCAAAAGAATGAAACTCTTTATAGAAGTAATTTTACAACTGTTAAACAAAAGAAGAATTAAAGTTGAAAACGCTAGTGTTCAATCCCTTTTTAAATTTGTATAAGAACAATGTCCTTGGTTTTCAGAAGAGGGCACTGTTTATTTAGATAGTTGGGTGAAGGTAGGAAAACATCTAAAAACGTATTATACTTTACATGGGCCCGAAAATGTTCCTGTAAATGCTTTTGCTCTGTGGAATATGATTAAAAATGTTCTGGACCTCCGTCATGAGGCTGTTAGATAGCTTATGGGAGAGGCTATAGTGGTGGATGGTGGTGGTCTCCATCTTCTACGCAGATCATATTTTCTGCCATTGACGAAGAAAAGGAGGAAGACTGTGCTCTACCTCCCAAGGAAGGAGAGGGCCTACAGGACACTGTGGCCGGGTGCCCTGGCAAGCCACCTCCTCCTCTATGCAAACCTTTAAAAATTTATCTGATTTAAGGCAACAACTGCCACCTCTGCTTGCGCCTCCCCAGGGCCCAGGAATTCCCGACCTTGCTTCCAAAGCCTCCCAGAACATTGCCTAAGGCTCAAAAAGATAAAGAGAATATTCTTTAAACACAGGAGCTTTTAAAGCAGAGGCATACACAGTATACAGAGCCTGCTCCTTGCAGAAATCCCCCTCAGGGGGGCCTCACCCAAGCAAAAAAAAAAAAAAAAGAGAGAGAGAGAGAGAGAGAGAGAAAGAAAAATAAAAAAGAAAGAAAAATATTTGTAATAAAAAGGATTCTATAAATTAAAAATGTTTCTCTTATAGGCAAATGGAACATTTTTTCCAGCAATGTCCTGCTAAACAGAGACAACAAGCCATGCCAATCAACCCCAAGAAACTTAAGACCGGACCTCAGTTCCACCACCGCAACAATATTAACCCCTGACATGCTGGTTACTCCTATTCCAATGGGAGTGGCTGGCCCCCTGCCTGAGAGCATTGTAAGACTTGTGCTAGGGTATAGCTCGCTTTCTTTTCAAGGAATTTCGGTGGTGCCTGGTGTAGTAGATTCTGATTATACTGGGGAAATTAAAGTTTTAATCTTGCCACCTAGTGAAACTGTGCAAATTAATAAAGATCAAAGAATAGCACAGCTTTTGCTTTTACATTATTATCAGACAGAAAAACCTTGACTTTCAAGCTAGGGGCCCCAGAGGATTTGGATCTAGTGATCTAGCTTTTTCGGTGCAGGAAATTACAGCTTCTAGGCCTTTAAAAGATCTTTTGATTCAAGGAAATAAAATGTCAGGGCTGTTAGACACTAGAGCAGACATCTCTTGCATTGCTAGGACAGACTGGCCCAGCTCCTGGCCAACACATACTACTGAAAATGAGTTGGTGGGATTAGAGAAAGTGGTATGCAGGGTGGGGGTGCTACAGAGGAAAAGGTGAGGGAGAGTTTAGAACCTTAGAGAGTAGTGAGTTCCCTGTTGCTGGAGGTATTCAAGCAAAGATTAGATAGTTGCTTGTCATCTAAAAAGCTGTAGACCGGATTTATGTTATGGAAGGATAACTGGAGAAGCTTATAAAGATGTTGTGCAATACCTCTTTACTTGCTTCTCATATTTAGGTCTGCCAAAAGTTTTGAAAACTGATAATGCCCCTTTGTGGAGAAGGAAATGGCACCCCACTCCAGTACTCTTGCCTGGAAAATCCTATGGATGGAGGAGCCTGGTAGGCTGCAGTCCATGGGTTTGCCAAGAGTCGGACACGACTGAGTGACTTCACTTTCACTTTTCACTTTCATGCATTGAAGAAGGAAATGGCAACCCACTCCGGTGTTCTTGCCTGGAGAATCCCAAGGATGGGGGAGCCTGGTGGGTTGCTGTCTATGGGGTCTCACAGAGTCAGACACGACTGAAGGGACTTAGCAGCAATGACTCTTTGAAGCTGCAGAGAGATTGTTTACTAACTTTAAATGATTTCCAGAAATTATTAGAGGATATTAATTGGATATGCCCACATTTAAAACTGACTACTGAAGATTTAAAGCCTTTGTTTGATTGCTTAAAAAGCGATCCTAATCCCAGTTCTAAGGGAAAGTTGACTAGTGAGACAGAGTCATCTCTTGTTAAAGTGGATGAGGCTTTAAATGATCAGTTAATTAGGATTAATATTACCAAAAGATGAGATTAAATTATTCTTGCCACAAAACATACACCTACAGGATGCTTGTGACAAGAAGGCCCATTGGTTTCATCTACCAGTGACCCCAAGAAAAATAGTTTTATCTTATCCCAGCTTGGTGGCACAATTAATTATAAAAGGAAGAAAAAAAGTGTGGAACTTTTTGGAAAAGAAGTAGCAAATATAGTAATTCCATTCAATAAAAATCAATTGCAAGTCTTTTACAAAATAGTGTTGATTGGCAAGTTTCCCTGATAGATTTCAGGGGTCAAATTTTGTTTCATTTGCCCTCAAGTCCNAAAGTGTGGAACTTTTTGGAAAAGAAGTAGCAAATATAGTAATTCCATTCAATAAGGATCAATTGCAAGTCTTTTACAAAATAGTGTTGATTGGCAAGTTTCCCTGATAGATTTCAGGGGTCAAATTTTGTTTCATTTGCCCTCAAGTCCCCTATTGCATTTTCTGAAAACACATCCAGTAATTTTTCCAAAAAATTTTTTCTATTCAGCCTTTGAAAGGGGCTATGACTCAGCCTCTGGTTAAGTGAAAAGATCTCCTTACAGGAGAGTGGAAAGGGCCAGCTATACTGCTACTTGTGGGAGGGATGTGCTGTCTCAAATAGAAGTTGTTTGGAGAAGAGTTTTCTCAATTTCTTAGTTATCAACAGGCGGTTAAATTAACAATACTTTATATATTGTTATAAATACATAATATATTTGAATATAAATATATTAGCCACCTGACCTGCCTCTTGAGAAATCTGTATGCCAGTCAGGAAGCAACAGTTAGAACTGAAAATGGAACAACAGACTGGTTCCAAATAGGAAAAGGAGTACATCNATTTTGAGCATTACTTTACCAGTGTGTGAGATGAGGGCAGTTGTGCAGTAGTTTGATCATTCTTTGACGTTGCCTTTCTTTGATATTGGAATGAAAACTGACCTTTTCCAGTCCTGTGGCCACTGCTGAATTTTCCAAATTTGCTGGCATATTGAGTGCAGCACTTCCATTTAGGTCCAGCCATTTCATTCTTTCTGAAACTATTTGTAGCTGTCCTCCCCTCTTCCCCAGTAGCATATTGCACACCTTCTGACCTGGGGGGCTCATCTTTCAGTATTTTATCTTTTTGTCTTTTTATACAGATGATAAAATTGAAATTTAAAGTCAATCAGGAATTTCCCTGAAGACACTCCTAGACATTGGTAGAGTCAGAATTTAAACACAAAGTGATCTGACTCCTTATCATCATGATCCTTATCATCAAGTCTGACATATGGAAGGTATTGGTTGAGAACTTCTGTGATTCATGGGGTCGCAAAGAGTCAGACACGACTGAGCAACTAACTGAACTGAAGAACGTAAATCATAAAACATGGAAATAAAGAACGTTGGAGTTTGGGTGGTCAGTAGTAGCAAATAGCAATAGGTAATACAAAAAATTGATTTGTTGGAAAATAAATCACTGGATTAATGCTGCAACTTTCACTTAATATCTAAATTATTTTCTTAGTAATACTGTATCACACATTAATTTCCTGTTTTGTTTTGTTTGTTTGTTTGTTTGTTTTTGCTCTTTTGTTTGTTTTAAACCATAGTATTTCTTTATATTCTCAGAACTGGATTAGAAGTTTCAAGTTTTCTTCAAAAAAGTTTTTTAAATCACTAAGATAATAAACTTTCTAGACTTTTAACAGTAATATTAGATGCCAAAATATATGGAAATATTTCAAAGTTTTGAGTGAATATATCTGTGGTGTTGGAGAAGACTCTTGAGAGTCTCTTGGACTGCAAGGAGATCCAACCAGTCCATTCTAAAGAAGATCAGTCCTAGGTGTTCTTTGGAAGGAATGATGCTAAAGCTGATACTCCAGTACTTTGGCCACCTCATTTGAAGAGTTGACTCATTGGAAAAGACTCCAATGCTGGGAGGGATTGGGGGCAGAAGAAGAAGGGAATGACAGAGGATGAGAGAGCTGGATGGCATCACCGACTCGATGGACATGAGTTTGAGTGAACTCTGGGAGTTGATGATGGACAGAGAGGCCTGGTGTGCTGCAATTCATGGGATCGCGAAAAGTCGGACATGACTGAGCGACTGAATTGAAAAGAACTGAAATTAGAAANCCAATGCTGGGAGGGATTGGGGGCAGAAGAAGAAGGGAATGACAGAGGATGAGAGAGCTGGATGGCATCACCGACTCGATGGACATGAGTTTGAGTGAACTCTGGGAGTTGATGATGGACAGAGAGGCCTGGTGTGCTGCAATTCATGGGATCGCGAAAAGTCGGACATGACTGAGCGACTGAATTGAAAAGAACTGAAATTAGAAAACTAGTGTTCTGTTCATACTAAGTCAAACAAGTGGGCTCAAAATGTCATCAGTTTTATAGCTAGGCAAAAATTCATCATTTTCTAAAATATATATCATATTATACACAGTATGTTATATATTATGTGTGTATAAAAACTTTCCTACTATGCATGATAAAGGCTTGAGGAATAACAATAACAAAAAGTGGCAGAGAAATTGTAAAATTTAAACTAAATGAAATAAGAGCACTAAATATGAAATGAATAAAGTGAAGTAGACTAGATAAAAGTAAAAGATCATCATATAGACTAGTTATTTTTAAATGTTGATGCTCGCACATCTGGAGCTGTGAAGTAAAGCAATACTTAGACATTTGTACTTTTCAAAAATTTCCAAGATAATTCTGATATGCATCTAGATTTTCAAAAGTGATTGCAGCCTTTTATATTAAATAGTAGTTTTGTTGATACAGAATTTCTATTGTTTTCTGTTAATCAGTCATGATAAAATGTTATTAAGCAAATAATAGTTACATAATCATAATCATGAAAGATAATTTTCAGATTTCACAATCAACAGCCAGAAAAATATAAAAAATAATTACAATTTCAAATCATAATGGGAATAGGATTAATCTAACAATATAAAACAATTGCCTACAACTTGGGGGATTAAGTAGGGTGATGTGGTAAGTGGAAGTGCATACATACACATGTTTTACTTCTGCCCAGCCAGGCTATGTTTTTGGTTGGTGCATTTAAGCCATTTACATTTAAGGTAATTATTAATATGTATGTTCCAATTACGATTTTAACAAACGTTTTTGGCTTATCTTTTGAATATCTTTTCCTTCTCTTTTGTTTCCTGCCTAGAGATGTTCCTTTAGCATTTCTTGTAAAGATGGTTTGGTGGTGCTAAATTCTCATAACGTTTGCTTATTTGTAAAGCTTTTGATTTCTCCATCAAGTCTGAATGAGGAGAGTCTTGCTGGGTAGAGTATTCTTGATATTAGGTTCTTTCCTTTCACCACTGTAAATATATTAAGCCATTCCCTTCTGGATTATAGAGTTTTTGTTGAGAAATCAACTGATAACTTTATGGGACTTCCCTTATATATTATTTATATTTTTTCCCCTTGTTGCTTTTATTATTTTCTCTTTGTGATTGATTTTCATTGGTTTCATTACTATGTGTCTTGGTGTACTCTTCCTTGTGTTTATCCTGCCTAGGACTCTCTCCACGCCTTCTCCCATGTTAAGGAAGTTTCCAGCTATTATCTCTTCAAATATTTTCTTGGGTCCTTTCTCTTCTTCTTCTGGGACTCCTATAATGTGAATGTTTGTGAATTCAATGTTGTCTCAGATGTCTCTTAGGATGTTTTCAATCTTTTTTCTATATTCTGTTCTACTGCAGTGATTTCCACTGTTCTTACATTTCACTTATCCGTTCTTCTACCTCTGTTATTCTGCTATTGACTCCTTCTAGTGTATTGTTTGTCTCTGTGCTTTAGTTCGATAGGTCTTTGGTAAACCTTTCTTGCCTCTTCTCCATTCTGTTTCTGAGGTCCCGGACCATCTTCATTGTCATTATTCTGAAATATTTTTGTATGGAAGGTTGCCTATCTCCACTTTATTTAGTTATTTTGGGGGGGACTTTATCTTGTCCCTTCATCTGGGACATAACCCTTTGCTTTTTCAGTCTGATTAACTTCCTTTGAGATGTTTTTCATTCTAGTCACTTTAGGATTGTGGTTTTTCTTGCTTCTTCTCTCCACCTTCTGGTGGATGAGGCTAAGAGCCTTATGTAAACTTTCTAATGGGAGGAACTGGCAGTGTAAAAACTTTGGTCTTGCTCTTTTGGACATGGCCATGCTCAGTAAAACTTCAATCAATATATTTGCTGATGGGTGGAATTGCACTTTCTCCCTGTTAGTTCTTTGTCCTGGGGTGACACAGTCTTGGGGTATAAGGCAGGATCAATGGTGAACTCCAAGAGGACTTATGCTAAGGGGCACCTTCCAGGACTGCTGTTGCCAGTGCTTCTGTCCTAACAGTGAGTCATTCCTGACCCACACCTCCACAGGAGACCCTCCAGCATTAGCAGGTATGTCTGATTCAATCTCCTGTGGAGTCACTGCTCCTTTCCTCTGTTCTTTGTCGGCACAAGAATTTCTTTGTGCCATCCAAGAGTGGAATCTCTATCTCCCCTAGTCCTGTGAAAGTTCTATAATCAAATACCACTGGCCTTTAATGTAAGACTCCCTGGAGATTTCCAGTCCTTTAACAAGATTCCCCTGGCTGATAAGCCTGACATTGGGCTCAGAACCTTCACAACAGTGGGAGAGCTTCATTGGTATTATTATTCTCCAGCTTGTACATCAACTATTCAGCGGGTGTGGGATTTGATTTTTTTTTTCATGATTATACCCATCCTACCATCTAATTGTGGCTTCCTTTTTGTCTTTGGCCATGGGGTAACTTTTTTGATAGGTTCCAGCATCCTTCTTTAGATGGTTGTTCAACAGCTAGCTGCAATTTTGGAGTTCTTGCAGAAGATGAGCACACTTCTTTCTATTCTGTCATCTTAAAATTCTGAGCTAAAATTACTTTCCAAATCTCTGTTCAGACTTTAAAATGTTATGATAAGATAAGGTACACTTAGTAATTTATTAAATCTATATAAAATACCTGTCAAAGTAAAAACATATTACTTAATGATCAAAAATTTTTATACTTCTAAAATTATAAAATAAAAAGTATTTATATGTAAAATAAGATTATTTCTGGGTCTAATATATCTCCCAGAAAATATTGTTTCTGGAAATTATAAAGACTAAAAATTGTATGCATGCTCTTATAAAAAACAGGAAATATTAAGGTTTTACTCAATTGATATCACATACACACATAAATTGGAAACATAACAACAACATGTTTCTTATTTATACACACAGTCATAAAAACACACAATCGACTATGTATGTATGTGAATTAGTTCAGTTCAGTTACTCAGTCGTGTCTGAGTCTTTGAGACCCCATGAATTGCAGCACGCCAGGCCTCCCTGTCCATCACCAACTCCCGGAGTTCACTCAAATTCATGTCCATCAAGTCTGTGATGCCATCCAACCATCTCATCCTCTGTCATCCCCTTTTCCTCTGGCCCCCAGTCCCTCCCAGCATCAGAGTCTTTTCCAATAAGTCAACTCTTTGCATGAGGTGGCCAAAGTACTGGAGTTTCAGCTTTAGCATCGTTCCTTCCAAAGAAGACCCAGGGCTGATCTCCTTCAGAATGGACTAGTTGGATCTCCTTGCAGTCCAAGGGACTCTCAAGAGTCTTCTCCAACACCACAGTTCAAAAGCATCAATTCTTCGGCATTCAGCCTTCACAGTCCAACTCTCACATCCATACATGACCACTGGAAAAACCATAGCCTTGACTAGATGGGCCTTAGTCGACAAAGTAATGTTTCTGCTTTTGAACATGCTCGCTAGGTTGGTTATAACTTTCTTTCCAAGGAGTAAGTGTCTTTTAATTTCATGGCTGCAGTCACAACCTGCAGTGATTTTGGAGGCAAAATAAATAAATAAATAAAGTCTGACACTGTCTAGTCACAGCTATGGTTTTTCCAGTAGTCATGTATGGATGTGAGAGTTGGACTATGAAGAAGGCTGAGCCCTGAAGAATTGATGCTTTTGAACTGTGGTGTTGGAGAAGACTCTTGAGAGTCCCTTGGACTGCAAGGAGATCCAAC
>SJYA01003246.1:196535-207513 GCA_006410615.1 Neotragus moschatus | reverse complement strand
GAGAAACACAACATTTTCAGAAACAAACTTAAATCTGAACATTTACTTTAACACATATACAGTTCATCAGAAGCAATATTTTCAGGATTGACTTTGTTTTGTGCATGTATTAAATAACATATTTATTTGTTGTTGTTGTTGAGTTGCCCAATTGTGTTCGACTCTTTTGTGACCCCATAATACCTGTTTATAGTGATTAATAAAATATTAGATTTTTATTAGAGAATTAAAAATTGCTTTCTCTCTCCTTAAAGCAAGTTCAGATTTCATGTTNAAATAACATATTTATTTGTTGTTGTTGTTGAGTTGCCCAATTGTGTTCGACTCTTTTGTGACCCCATAATACCTGTTTATAGTGATTAATAAAATATTAGATTTTTATTAGAGAATTAAAAATTGCTTTCTCTCTCCTTAAAGCAAGTTCAGATTTCATGTTCAATAAGAACTTTTAAAACCATATATACCTTAAGGTACATCTATATCCTCTGTATCTCCTTAGACTTTGAAATTATTTGATTTGTATAAATACATATTTAGTTTTCCTTCAAGAGATAAATTCTGTATGTGTTCCTAGTTATAACATTTTTTTTTTGGCAATTCAAAATCAACATTTTGCTGTAGGGATTCTCCAATTGTCAACCAAAAAAATTTCTAATGTGGACCTCTATGGGTTCCAGAGCCTCCCTTTCTCTCTCTCTCTCTCTCTCTCTCTCTCTCTCTCTCTCTCTCTCTCTTTCTGCATGTTCCATGTGGCCTGAAGAATCTCTTATAAAGGTTTATGAGTGTTTCTGGTTGAAATAAAGAGATTTCAAAGGAGATTTTCAGCAGTGGAAAAAAGAACTTCTATCATAAATGCATGTCCCTCATGCCCCAGGTAGCTGACAGCCTAGTACTTTGGCAGCTGAACAGATCAGAGAGCTGGTTCTGAGGCTTGCAAAAACTTAACTCTCAGAAAAAAAGGTAACATGAATTAACTACAACTTAGTTCAGTACACATGGGAGAGTTCAACTCTCTGAAAAGCTAAAAATGTCAGAAATTAGGATGCAGTTTACAAGAGAGCCCAGGAATTCCTGATGAAAAGTATATGATTAAATCCCAAGCACACAGGCAGGCCTCTCAGGTCTGCATGCATAAACACATTCCTTGGAAGTGATAGGCAAGTTGCTTCCTGATACAAAAAAAAGGTGACTTTATCCATTTTCAGGAAAAGAAAACTTAGCCCAGGAGAATACTTCAGGAGACAATGGAATCAGTTACTAAGCACATTTTGAGGTGCCACATTGTTGGAAGCGCAATTCTGATTAGTGCTCTACTTGTGGCCCTGGAATTCTTAGGCTGTGTTTGTTAATTAAATCCTGTAAGAGGCAGTATGTGGGGATATCGGGCACAGTAGAAGCAGGGATTGGAGGCCCAGGTTTATTCTTGATCATTGAAAGTGGTCATCTGGGAGCTTCCTGCCTGCACTCTCTTATCTCCCCACCTAGATAAGGAGGTCAGACCAGCACAGGGCCCACCTAGTTTGAGATCCAGACTGTAGAACAGACAGGCCCAGAAAGCTTGTGCTGCTCTTTGTTTCCCTAGTGTACTCACTTAAGAACAAAAGACCCCTATATACTTCTCTGGATCTGGTTAAATCATAGTTTCACTTTTGTTGGAAAAGTGGTCCCCCATGGGCAATTACTTTGCGTGTCTTCGAGTTTCACAATTTAATGTAAAACAGTAAGTTTGTATACCCTTCCTCCTCACTAGACTATCCTGAACTCCTTTCCAATCAACCTCCAACCCCTTCTATCCCTACACCCCCACCGCGCCTCTCTGTCAGACTCTGAAGTGTCACTCACGGTGTTTTTTTTCTTTTTTTTTTTTCCTATGCTTCCAACAGTTTCCAAAACAAACAGTGGAGGCTAGGAGCAGCCGACCAGCTGGGTATTCACTGAGTCCGATGCAACAGTATCTCCCAATCCGAGCGGCCTGAGCCGCCATTGGTGGCAAATCTGCTCCCTAAAAGGGCTGTGCTTGCCAATCTCTGAGCTCTGACAAGTCCCGGAATCAGGGATTTGAGAACTGATGGTCTGCACATGTCCACTGGGAGGGAGGAGACCACAAAGAGGGCTAGACTCCAGAGGGCTCTAGCTCCAGTTTATCTTCTTGGATTCTGTCTATTCAAAGAACATTTATATGTATATATAAAAATTATACATTTTTTCCTCCTGCATATAGATTTACAAAAATTTGTCTGAGTTCTCAGTTTTTCTGATTTTCCCGCTTTCCCTCCTTTGCCTACCTTCAGCGCCCTCCCACCCTCTCCCTCCCTAACCCAGCTCAGGTTCAAACTTTGCAGAGCACAGCTTTCTTCAGCCTCTCCAGGGATGGCTCTGAGCTCTCGGGCGCATGCCTTCTCAGTGGAAGCCTTGGTGGGGAGACCCAGCAAGAGAAAACTGCAAGACCCTAGAGAAGAGGCGCAACCTGAGCTGCTTGAGAAAGAGGGTGGAGGGGAGGAGGAGAGAAGGAGCAGCGCCGCCGCAGGGAGGAAGAGCGAGCTGCCTGGTAAGTACCCCTACCACAGCCCAAATCCCTGCGGCGGCTACCCTTGTTTGCTGGGTCCGAAAGTCTCAGGCTGGCCCCTCAAGGCTGCTTAAGGGCGGTTAGCCCTATCAAAGGATGTCTTAGCCTTATCAAAGGATGTCTTGGCCTAGCTGTTGGCCGCGTTCCGGGCTGCGGGGATATCTCAGCCATCTGGCTGTAGGGGGAAGTTTCAGAGCCTCCAAGTTCAGCCCATAGTAATGTGGTTCATTTGCGGTGAAGGGGAAATTCCCACAGGTTTGTGAAGTGAGTCTCTCCAACCTCCTAGAAACCCTGAGAGCCAGCGGGTGGCTGTTTCTCAGAGTAAGAAGCAGGGCAAGGACACAGATCCCCAGGTGGTTCAGCATCAGGAACCAACAGTCTCCAAAAGAGATGAGAATGGAAAAATTTGAAGAAGGGTCATGCATTTCACAGGGCACGACCTGGGTCCCCTTTTCTCCATCAAGGGGGACACAGTGGGTATTTTGAAGAACTTGGAAATTAGTCGCAAAGGTTCCCAGGAAAGAGACAAGGCTGGTCTGTTCTGAGACAGGAGTCAGTGAGAAGGGGGTGCATGGCTGCAAAGCTCTCTCAAACTCTGGATGTCTCTATTTCCCACAGAAAAGCGAACAAAAACAGAGCCTTTAGCAACTACTTTCAGCTTCAACAGCTTTGGAAGTCTGAAAGAGAAAGATATTATTCAAGTGGAACTTCAAGGATCTGAACTGTGGAAGAGCTTCCATGATATTGGGACTGAGATGATCATTACGAAAGCTGGCAGGTTTGGCTTTGCCCAAGTTGTTCAAGGGCTTCACACAGTAGGCATTTAATGTTCTTATCTCATAAAATGAGTGCCCCCAGTTTTATGCTCTTGTACCCCTCTCCTCATATCCACATCCCAGAAAAGTATTAGGAACCACTGTCTCTCAGTTGACCAGAGTAGGCCTTGCCTGACCATTGTTAGTGGCTTATCTTTTCTTTCCTGTACACCCTGTTCTAAGAACTCATTCTCTCAGCTTCTGCCTGTGTAGTAAACAATAAAAATTAGACCTGCCAAGGCAGGTGACAGATGCCACCCCCACGTCGTAAGGTACATTCAGGCCCTTCTGTTAAAGCCTCACATTTATTAGTGAACATATCCCATCAAGGAGACCCACTAAACTGAGCCCAAGTCAATTTGAGATTGGTCTTTCCCTCTTCCTGTGGGACAATTTCCTCACATCACCTGGGTAATTTTTGTGTATGTGAATCTTAATTTCAGTCTTCCCCAAATCTGCCTTGCAGAAAGCACCACTGATGGGAGGGGCACAGCTTTTTCTCTCCTATTTTTCTTCCATATGGTGGTGGTGGTGGTGGTGGAGGGAAGTGGGGCAGACAAAAGCCTTGTGGTAAGAATATTCTGCTCCACTCAGAAATCTTGAGTTTGTTCAATCAAATATATAACCAGAAATCTTTCTTCATGCATCAAATGTCATTCCTGAACCAGTCTATAATAAGAATAGTATTGTGAATGCCTTTGATTTTCATTTGTCCCCAACCTCACCTCTGCTCCAAACATTTCTAATCACACCCAGGTCAGTCGCTGTTTTCTCTCCCACAGGCGGATGTTCCCCTCTGTTCAGGTCAAAGTGAAAGGACTGGACCCAGGGAAACAGTACTACGTGGCCATTGATGTGGTGCCAGTAGACTCCAAACGCTATAGGTAATTGGGACCAAAGGAGGGTACTGCAGGCCTGGAATGGGTATTCAGATCTATGGAACCTGACAGCACTGTTTTGAAAACTCTACCATTGAAGGGGGAATTATTCTTCTGTGGGCTTTCAGAGTTGTGTTTTCTCCCTCAGACTGGAGTTCAGGGAGTTCAGACTGAGAGAAAAGAAGACTTGTTTTTTATCTCATTCTTGGCACACAGATTTCAACTGGGGCTTCAGTCTACCCCAAACCTCTCGCTGACCCCCTGTCCTAGCCTTGACCCCACAAACTTCAGAGGGTATGGGCTCAGCAACTGGGAGGGAAGTTGTTTAAAGGAATTTGGGGAGAAATGCTGGGGCTTCTGGGGCTCTACCAGGCTCTGGACTGTGTTACCTTAGGGCAGGGTCCTTGAACAATATTCTAATTTACCACCCAAAGCTAATCAAGCAGTTATCTCACCTAGGTCCATGTTTTTTCTTCCTTCCTTAGCTTCTTCCCTGAAGCAGAGGCTAGGTCCCAGAGAATATAAGTAATGTTTCTCTTAATGTAAGCTCTCTACTTAAAGCAAGCTAAAAGTGGCCACATTGATCTAAAGCTAAGAGGCTCTTCTTAGCTAGCAGCCAGAAGCTGGGGTCTTTGCATGCTTTAACTCAAGGGTTTGGGGGTTGGTCGGCAGCCCCTGCTCTCACTCAGCCAATTGAGCATTCAACTGAAATGGATGTCTAGCCTTTCTGGGAAACAGCCTGCATAGCACCCAGTGCTGGGTGTGAGAGGCAAGAATTAGGCTGGGGTGGAGAACCTGTTAGGGCCATAACCCCAAAATAGCAGAACAAGCTGCTTTTCATGCTTGAGCTGGTTTGGGAATTTGGCACATAACTAAGCCGTTAAGATTGGAGACAATGGAGAAACAAACAGAGAGAATAGACCTATGGGCATGGGAGAGGGGAGGATGGAGAGGGTGAGATGTATGGAGAGAGTAACATGGAAATTTACAATACCATATGTAAAATAGATAGCCAATGGGAATTTGCTGTATGACTCAGGGAACTCAAACAGGGGCTCTGTGACATCTAGAAGGGTGGAATAAGGAGGGTGATGGGAAGGAGGTTTGGGAAGGATGGCACATGGGTGTACCTGTGGCTGATTCTTATTGATATATGACAGAAAAACCACAAAATTCTGTAAAGCAAGTATCCTTCAATTAAAAACATTAAGTGGAAAAAAAAAAAAAGATTGGAGACAATGGGAAAATCAAGACCACAGTGGGCAGAGTTCCTTGAGGGTATTCTGATACAAAGCATTGTGGCAAAAGGGGTTTCCACAACTGCTAGTGGCAGTGGGCCACACCAATACTTTTCTCACCCCTCTGCTTCTTCCCTGATGCTTGTAGGACAGGAGAATTTTTCGGGTGTTTCTGCATGGTGAAACACATTAGATCAATTTTTGTTGCAGTTTCTGTGAGGAGATACAAACCAGACTATGAAATGCCATGACATTATACTTGCCCTGGCACTTTTCAGCATTTTAATGACATATGCTTATTTACAGTTTGCTTTCTATCCCTGGATGCTCTTTGGAAATCATGTTAAACCCAGCGGCCCAGTGGTAAAGAAACCCTCTGCAATTCAGGAGACAAGGAGATGTGGGTTCCATCCCTGACTTGGGAAGAGACCCTGAAGAAGGAAATGACAACCCACTCCAATATTCTTGCCTGGAAAATCCCATGGACAGAGAAGTTTGGTGGGCTACAGTCCATGGGGTAACAAAGAGTGGTACACAGCTGAGCTACTGAACACTCCCGCTCACTTTGAGATTAGCAGGCAAAACTTGAACAAGTTCTTTAGAACCAGATCACAGCAGCCCCTACCCCTAGCTTTGGCCAGTGCCTAAAGTCACACTCCACTCATTTTCAGGTACATCTATCACAGCTCCCAGTGGATGATAGCCGGGAATACAGACCACTCATGCATCACTCCCAGGGTCTATATTCACCCAGACTCACCTTGTTCAGGAGAGACATGGATGCGCCAGATCATCAGCTTTGATCGTGTGAAACTCACCAACAATGAGATGGACGATAAAGGTCATGTAAGTGTGCACAATCCTTTGTCCCAAGGAGAAGAGGAGGATGCCAAGGCGTCAGCAGGAGGTTCACCTTGGAAAGACCAAGAAGGTGTTCCCCAGATGTGCTAGTTGTGGTCTTCAGTAACTGTTCAAGTTCTGGGCCAGTGACCAAAGTAGCTCTTGTGACTTTTATTTGGCATCTGAGAATGCTGGGGGTTGGAGATGGTGAGTAAGAGAAGTTTGAGGACTGAATGTGACTTTTTTAAACCAGTATGTCTGGTTGGGAGAGTGAAAGGGAATGCTTACCTGAGCAATCTGACACTTTAGCTTTCCTGGCAATCACTATGGGCTCTGATTTCCTTCCCCTGAGGTGTACCTTCTGTGTTTCATGGTATGGTGGAAGTCTTCTCCACAACCCACCTGCATGGAAGGCCTTTCAGGTCACATAGACCTTGAACCTTCTTCCCAGGTGCACATCACACCTGCCTTGCCTGACCTGACACTGTGCTAACCACAAAGGAAGAAGGATTCTTCTTGGTTTAAGAGATGGGGAGGGTAAAATAGTTTCCCATCAGTTAAATAAGCCCAGGGAACTTATGGCAGGCCGTTGGATCTCAATGACACTTGGGAACATTACCTGGTCACCCACATTTGGAAGCAGGAAAAGACCCCAACTGGAAATGGAACCACTGCTAACTGGCGCCACTGTGGTGTCCATTTCCTGAAACCCCTTATGCCTGAAGACCTCTGTCTAGTGCCAAATGGCACAGAAAAAGTGGGGTTAGCCTAGGCTTTCTGGTTTAGCTTCACTTTTGTGTGGGAAGGTTCAGGGTGCTGATGAGAGGGGGCCAGTGTAGGGGAGGGGGCCAGTGTAGGGGAGGGNTTCTGTAACTAGTAGGTAGTAAGAAAGAAACTTAGATATTTTATCTATAAAATCTTGCCTCCTCCCAACCCCTCCCCAACCCACTTTTAAGATATTGTTTATTCTAGATTCTTGGGCTTTTATTTAGGGATAATCACTGGGAATTTTATTCACTCTTAAAAACTATAACAACATAGCTCAAAAGTTTACATAAATTATTATTTTCAGGAATTGCATTCTTGACTTGCTAAAGGTTGTACGTCTTTTTCAGGGGTGTACTAGATGGACTTTTAGAGACCTACCCATGGAGGCCTTCTCTCACTTTGGATTTTAAAACTTTTAGTGCAGACACACAAAGTAAGATGTTTTATTAATTTTAGATGTGTATAAGAGACAGGGGTTAAAACATTCTCCTTTAAAGAAACTGAATTCACCACGGTGACAGCTTACCAAAACCAGCAGGTAAAGCCAACTAGGTCCCAGACAAGCAGGGATGGCTCTGGAGAAGCTTTAGGGACAGAATGAAGTTGTACTATGTGGATTCAATTTTCCACAATTAAAAAGAAATCTATTAAAAAGAGTCTATAGTCTTATTGCTAGTAATCAAGGCAAGTTTGATTATGAGTTTTGTGGATCTTGTGTTAAAGAAGAGCAAGACAAAGAGTGCCGGGAGAGGAAGGTGATAAACATTCCGAATTTAACTTAGCAATATGCTTAATGTTTATTTAACATGCTATATTACACTTTGCAAAGTTTTGTGGTTATTGTAACCATTAAAAGCAACAATGACAACTACAGTGTTTTCTACTGAGGTCACTGACTTTATCTTTCTTTTTCTTCTGAATCCTTAGATTACCAAACTGAAAATAGACAGGAATCCTTTTGCTAAAGGTTTTAGAGACCCTGGAAGAAACAGGTAAGCAATATAATAGTCACATATAATATTTATACAGCCCTTTTCACAAGTACTACAGCTAAAGAAACTGTGGCTCAGAAGCCGAGTCCCTGCATTCTGTAACTAGTAGGTAGTAAGAAAGAAACTTAGATATTTTATCTATAAAATCTTGCCTCCTCCCAACCCCTCCCCAACCCACTTTTAAGATATTGTTTATTCTAGATTCTTGGGCTTTTATTTAGGGATAATCACTGGGAATTTTATTCACTCTTAAAAACTATAACAACATAGCTCAAAAGTTTACATAAATTATTATTTTCAGGAATTGCATTCTTGACTTGCTAAAGGTTGTACGTCTTTTTCAGGGGTGTACTAGATGGACTTTTAGAGACCTACCCATGGAGGCCTTCTCTCACTTTGGATTTTAAAAGTTTTAGTGCAGACACACAAAGTAAGATGTTTTATTAATTTTTATTTTTAAATGTTAATGAAATAATGACCATCAGAAGCTCTGTACAAATACTACACAAGAATATAAGCACATGCTAGAAAATGTGTGTTTACAATCAAGTGAGTGTATATTTATCTTGATGAGGAGATAAGAAGCAAAAAGGGAGGGAAACAGGCAAGATGGAAAAGAGCATAACCATGATAATTAATGATGGATTTACTGACTTATATCTTCTTGAGTTATCATACATCCTGAGAGCTGTAGAAATCACCTGAGTCTTTCAGCAGCTCATGATCTCATATTCTTTAGAATCTGCCTGTGGTACACTGAAGTGAAGTGAAGTGAAAGTTTCTCAGTTGTGTCCGACTCTTTGTGACCCTATGGACTATACAGTCCATGGAATTCTCCAGGCCAGAATACTGGAGTGGGTGTCCTTTCCCTTCTCCAGGGGATCTTCCCAACCCAGGGATCAAACCCAAGTCTCCCACATTGCAGGCAGATTATTTGCCACAGCCCAAGTATATAGTAGTGGATAGCTGATCCCTTCTCAGTGGATCTTCCTGACCCAGGAATCAAACCTAGATCTCCTGCATTGCAGACAGATTCTTTACCAACTGCACTATCAAGAAAGCCCTGGGGTGCACTAGTGACCTTATTTTCAAATATGTTAGATATTAAAATAAATGTTTTATATTTTATGAGATACTTTCAGCACATGATAAAAATGACTTCCATTAAATTTCATCATCACTTGGCTTCAATTTTCCTTTTATTGTGAGTAGTAAAAATAAATGTCAAAAACAATACTAAGTATAGAACAGTCTTTTGGACTCTGTGGGAGAGGGAGAGGGTGGGATGATTGGGAGAATGGCATTGAAACATGTATGATATCATATATGAAATGAATCAACAGTCCAGGTTCGATGCATGATACTGGATGCTTGGGGCTGGTGCACTGAGACGACCCAGAGGCATGGTACGAGGAGAGAAGAAGGAGGGGGTTTCAGGATGGGGAACACATGTATACCTGTGGTGGATTCATGTTGATGTATGGCAAAACCAATACAATATTGTAAAGTAATTAACCTCCAATTAAAATAAATTTATATTAAAAAAATACTAAACTATTCCAATTTGCTTAATTGCCATAAGCACTTAAAATAGCTGCAGAGCATTTGTTGTCAGGTAGTACATCACCTGACTAAATAATAATTTGACAATGCAGGCTTTCTGGTAGAAGAATGCATACCTTCATTTACTATGATATTCAATTATAAATAGAAAAGTCTTTATTCATAAGCAATATGGAAATATTTTACCCTTTTTGTCTTTACTCCATTAAGGTTGTTTGTCTTTAAACATTAATTGAAAGTTACAGTTACATTATACTTAGGTTGAATTTTACATAAAATTTTCATAAGAACTGATTGAAATGTAAAGAAATCAAGTCTAATTATTTAGTGAAATATTTCGCTGAATTGACTATTAATTTGGTTCAAGTTGCCTCGAAAAATATGAACACTTATTTGATAGTATCACTTTAACAGCATCTAGGCAGGATGATTTTAAATTATCCAAAACACATTAATTTGTAAAAAGCTAAAGATGATCATTAATAATTTAAAATATATATTTTTCTCAATTATTTAAGATGTCCAGAATGTTCTCAAATTACAAAGAAAAGGGGTACCATTTTTGTTTAAATAATATTTGGATGTTTAATTATAAAAGATATTTACCACCCTGTTGATATAGGATTAAGCTATGTTTACATATAAAAATGGACTTCTGTGGTGGCTCAGCAATAAAGAGTCCCCCTGCAATGCAAGAGAAATGGGTTCAATCCCTGGGTTGGGAAGATACCCTAGAAAAGAAAATGGCAATCCACTCCAGTGTTCTTGCCTGAAAAATCTCATGGACAGAGGGGATTGGTGGGTTACAGTCCATTGGGTTGAAAAGAGTCAGACATGACTTAGCAACTGAACAACAAAAAGTATTTTAAAATAGTTAAGAAAAATTGCAGGTAGATTCTTTCCCAGCTGAGCTACCAGGGAAACCCTAAGAAAAACAGTAGCACCTAAAAAACTCCACAAAAACATGATCAAGTTCAGTAAATAACCAATTTTTTTAAAAATTAAATAATTACAATATAAGGTGTAAAAGCTAGATTTTCCTGGACATTATATTTATCCCTGATTTTAGTAGATGCTAGGCAACCATAAAGGATCACCTAACAACATTGGTGTGAACAGTTTCATTTTCATCTTGGTATTTTTAACCTGTAAAACTGTCTTTAACTCTTGATATAGTGCACCATGGAACTTTCCCCATTTGTGATTTTCACATAAGAGAAAATCTAATATATTAAATGTTATTTTCTTAATTTATAAGATTACTTTCATATGCAGTGATTTTTTAATCAACTAAAGCTTTCTATAGAATCTAAACCAA
>SJYA01003246.1:176466-196342 GCA_006410615.1 Neotragus moschatus | reverse complement strand
ACCAACTTGATCAATTTAATAAAGTACTTATTTTAGTATTTTTTAAGTTAAAAATAAAAACTTTTATTTGTAAGATATAATTGGTTCTTGATCATATTTAATTAGGCTTCTTTTGTAATTCATTGAATGAATGTTGCTCAAGTACCTTGTATAGTTCTAGAGCATAATGAATGCTCAATGTATGATACATAATAGTAATGCTAAAAGTAGTAGTGGTAGTAATAGAGATACCACATTCAACTTTGATCAGAGGAATGGTCTTTTCCAAAGGAGTCAAAATAACTGTGGCTTCCCTGGTGGCTCAGTGTTAAAGAATCTGTCTGACAAGCAGGAGACACAGGTTCATTCCCTGGATTGGGAAGATACCCTGGAGAGGAAAATGGCAACTCACGCCAGTATTCTTGCTGGGAAATCTCATGGGCAGAAGAGCTTCGAGGGCTATGGTGCATGGGTTCTCAAAAGAGTTGGACATAACTTAGTGACTAAACAGCAACAGCAAAATAACTCTGAACTTGCAAGGAAAGCTAATCTAAGAATGAAGCAGGGATAGTTATGGACATGATTACTGATTCAGTAGGAACATATAGTTCATTGTTCATTGATTGACTTGTCATTCACAGGTGGAAGCAGCAGCTCATCCCAAGTGACCTCTAGTGGAGGGGCTCCTTCTCCTTTGAACTCTTTGCATTCTCCACTTTGTTCACCTCCTACACTTCGCATACCTACAAGCTCCCTTGGAATGCCCCATCCAGAGGTGTACCTACACAATATCAACCTGCCCCTTTGCTACAAGATTTGCCCACATAATTTTTGGCAACAGCAGCCTCTTGTCTTGCCTGCTCTTGAAAGTCTAGCAAGCAACAACAGTTCTCAGTCTTCAGCCCCACTCATGATGGAAGTTCCCATGTTATCTTCTTTGGGAGTCACCAATTCAAAAAATGGTTTATCTGAAGACTTAAATGGACAGTGTCTACAAGCACCTAATTCTTCCAATCAAATGTATGAATTACAGGCACTTGAAAATATTTTATCAGCAAACCCCATTGCTCAGGAAGCAATTGCTTGCTCTTTCCATCCTTCCTGTAGCTTTTATAAGTACAAGTTCTCCACACCACTTAGACTGGTAAATGCTGCCAACCATCTTAAAGTGAATGACAACAGTCAAGTTTCTTTCATAGAAGGCAAATACAATCACACTCATTGGTATCCAAAAATTAGCCATTGCCTTTAATGGAATAGTCATGTTCCTAAAATGATTACATGTAAACATATATATTTTTTTATGTGTTGCCAAAAATGGTCAAAAACTAAAGGGCTTAAAAAGCTTCGTTATCAGAGGATATTCCTCTGTTCTCCATTTAAAGTGCCTTATGACACGTCATAAGTCAGATATGACCTATAGCAATCTCTGATTACTGTAGCCTTAGGTCTCAAAATAAGATACTCAATAAATATTGTTTGATGAGGTAAGATTACCAGTGAAAAATGACTTCAGTTAACGAAGTCCCTAATTATAGTGAAGGCCTGTTTACCACAACTGCCTCTTACATATTGACAATAACCAAAAGAAGATAGATTTAATTCCTGTGAAGGTAGTGAAACAATTTCAACTTTACCTATGAATATTGGTATCGTTTTGATTATCTATCTTGTAACTGTAGAACATTTCATTGTTCATTTGCCTTATACTTTTATACCCTGCTGTTGAAGGAACTACTAGTCTCAATTTTAAGATACAAATAAGGACATTAACATTCTAATACTAATATTTGCAGCCTATGGACCATTTAATCCTGAAGGAACATAAAGATTAAATCAACAGCAACATATTCTAAATAAATTTGATCTTTTATGCTCTTTTAGTTTTTAGATCATTCTCAGGTGATGTTTGTTTACTTAGTACTTTAGCAAACCTGGCATTTTATGAACACAGTTTACAAATTGTGGTCCTTCAAAAAGACTAAAAATTATTATTTGAACTGTGAGAATATATTTGAATCTATAAATATGAAACTAGCATTACAATGGTACAATTTAATTTCACTCTTCTGCATCAATCATGGTAAATTACACAACATTAGCATAAATGAGATAATTTTAGTTTATGAAATTGAAAAGTTTCCTTTCACCTGGTCCTAAATTTTCTGGAGAGATTTGTTAAGTATAACCTCTATATCCTTAAGATGACTTGGATTTTCATTTTAATTTGATGCTGCTAGCTCTACAATTTATTAAGCCAAGGCCCTTCACATCACAATGGTATGACTTGAAAAACTAACCGCACTGAAAAACTGCTTTTTTAAAACTTTTCCAACACATATTAGGGAGCATGCTCAGTCACTCAGTCATGTCTGACTCTTCATGATCCATAGACTAAAGCCCTCTGGGCTCTTCTATGGAATTTTTCAGGCAAGAATATTATTGTAGGTTGTCATTTCCTTCAAGATCCCCTGGATCTTTCCAGCCCAGGAATCAAACCAAAGTCTCCTGTGGCTTCTGCATTGACAGGCAGATTAGTTACCACTATGCCACCTGGGAAGTCCCATATTAGGGAGGGCATATCATTATTGGACTTTCCGGGTGGCACAGTGATAAAGAATCTGCCTGCCAATGCAGGAGACGCAAGAGATGTGAGTTTGTTCCTTGACTGAGGAAGATCCCCTGATGGAGCAAATGACAACCCACTCCAGTATTCTTGCCTGGAAAATTCCATGGACAAGGAGCCTGGTGAGCTGCAGTCCACAGAGTCGCAAAGAGTCAGACAATGAAGCACATACACGAGTCAATATTATTTATTTTGCTCAAAATAGTTTTTCTTCTCAAACGTACCTTATAAATATACCTTCTTATACCTGCGTTAAAATTATATGCCCCTTCACTTCTGGGCATAGGGATAAAACAGCACATAGTTACATTCAAACTGAGTATTCTAGTCAAGATGAAAAATTATTTATTGCCCAAGTTAATTGGGTACCTGTTATAAAAGTATTTGAGGCAGAAAACCTGTACTACTCAAGCTTATCAAATCAAGCATTAAAGTAGCAAGCACATTATTCCTGTCTACTCTTAAACAGGAAAGCTGTAGGATAAATTTTACTGCTAAAAGAATAATTTTTTTTTTAAAGCAGAAACTCCCAAGTCAGATTATAATAAAACTTATTCTGATGACTTACATGGCAGTTACTTAGCAACTAAAACCATAAAGTATTTGGCTGATAAATCTAGAAAATTTATCTGTTACTTTTTAATGGTTATTTAAGAAAAGGTATTAATTTTATAGCTTCTCAAGTACATATACACCGTACTTTATATTTCAGACAATTTTTCTGTGTATAATCCATATACAATTGCTAATATAAACTATATTGGGAAAGGTGATTTATATTAAAGAGAAAACATTTAAAGGCTAGAACCCAGGCATCTATTTTAAGCTGTTTTTATATAATATTCACAAACTGTCATTCAATACTTTTAATTGAATAAGAAACCAAAGGAAAACCTTTATAGAAAATTAAACTTGGAAGAGACCTTAAGAAGTTCAGTAAGCAATCCTCTATTTTCTGAACAAGTTTCTTGTCTGTGGGAAATTGCTATCACTTCTAATTCATGTACAATTAGTATTTAGTACCTTTACTATGTTATATTAAGTAAATTCTTATTACCAAATAGGATGTTGCAAAACTTGAGTAACTTGATAAGTTGAGGCTAATGATTATGGAGTGAAAAACAGAATGCTATGAAATTATATTAATTTCAGCTGTGTCAACTGAATATTAGGTTTGCTTTTAAAACCTACAAAAATCAAAAGTCACTCAAGTTAGACAAAGTATGAAGTACCAAATGAAAGTGACCAAATGATACATAATAGACTCCCAAGTATAATAATTAAAACAGCTATTTCCATTTGGTTTGACCATATATATACATCTAGGCTTCCCTCGTGGCTCAGTAGTAAAGAATTTGCCTGCAATGCAGAAACCACGGGAGATACAAGTTAGATCCCTGGGTTGGAAAGATCCTCTGGAGGAGGGCATGGCAATCAACTCCAGGATTCTTGCCTGAAGAATGCTATGGGCAGAGGAGCCTGGCAGGCTATAGTCCATAGGGTTGCAAAGAATCAGACACTACTGAAGTGACTTAGCATGCATGCATACATCTACTTCATCCCTTTAAAGAAAAAGCATTTTAATTCAGTTATCAGAAGCAGTTTAATTCAGTTATCTAGATAAAAATCTGATTATATGACCCAAATAAATCTAGAGAAAATAAACTTTCATCTACTCTATAAGGTTTATACATTGAATCAGGAAATAAGTAAATGTTGCTTTATCTTTGCCACTTAGCTTAGTCAAGCTAAGATCCAGTGTCAGGAAATATTTCTACTTCCTGGAACAGTCAGTCAAATTGAAATCAAGGGCTTGAGTTCAAATTTCACCCTGTTTGCAGAACACATGTCTAAGTGGATAAATCCTATATTCATTACATTTTAATCACCAAGTATAAGTTTAGGTAACAAACTTAGCATCAAAACTTTTTTTTTTCTTTAAATAGAGCAAGTCTGCCCTCTGGACATTATATTTTAAAGTCTAATACATAATATTAGATTATATAATATTAGAGTCTTCAAACATTAATATCATTACTATTTGCTATATAATAAACATAGTTGTATTTTCTTCAAGCTATGAATTTAGATGTTCATGATATTTCACTCTTATTAGGCAGTCTAGGAGTAGACATGACTTCTTCTTTGTGAGGTTGAAGTGAGTCTATGGCACACAAAAAATGAAAAATTAGAATCAGCAAGTGATGAATCAGTGAATCTGTCTTTGGATGGTCAGAGTTCTAAGTGCTGACAACTTGAAAAAGTGCCAACCAACAATGAATAAAGACAAGCATTTTTATTGGATATTATGGAAGAGTTCCCTTTCATTATTCTGATCATTTATAGTATGCATCTTGAAGAAAATCACAGTGCACAGAAAGCTGATAACATGTATCTTTTAACTGTTACTGATGCAATGGTAAGCCAGAATATGATTTAAATAAATTCATACACATATTTTAAATATATTTTACTAAAGTCCACAAGCATTGTGATGATAAATCTAGATGCTTTGAAACAATAGTATTATATGTCCATGTTTACAGTAGGGTAATATACAGTTATCACTCTTTTAAATCTCATTAACAAATATTTTCCTTATTTGAAGATGCAATTTACTAAGTCTCAGATGTCACACTGCAATTCATATAACCAGTGGGGTTTTAATTTCATTTTGTTTTAAAATAATGTATACTATGTTGCTTTTTCTCCCTCCTTTTCTCAAAGAAAGGATGCTACAAATGACAACTAATCATTGCATTCTTATGCTATTAATTATGTATTCTTATATGGAAAGAGATTTAAATATATTTAGAAATATCTAATTGCATGTACTGCATTTTGTGAATTGAATCGACAGTGTGAATTGAATTGGAGTAAAAACATTTTATGGAAGTACAATGTTTTTACTCTAATTTAGAGATATGTTGCTTTTGTGCTGAAAAATCTTTAGCCAAAATAACAATAGTATCCTGGCATATAGCAGCAGTTTACTAGTCAATTTCACTGGAATTTAACATGTTTATTGGAGCAATTTAAAACAAATAAAATGCATAGCTTAGGCATCAGTGACTGTTGCTTTGATATGGGTGCTTTAATATACATTTAATCTTCTTAGGTTTGGTCTGCAATTAAATGATAATTTGTATTAAAATTGTGTAAATAAACATAGTTTGAATGTCAACATAGAGCAAATAAATACAAAGAATGCTTGAAACATATCCAGTATTAAGATTATTTACATGTGTGATGCTGGCTAACTTTTGACATGCTGTTTCAATAAAGTATTGAGAGGAAAATGACTAGTGTCATTTCCTTTCTAAGTTTCATATGTTCATGTTTACAAATTTGTACTGCACATTAATATGTAAACATGCAGTACAGTGAGCAGATGTTCAAAGAATAGTGATAGAATATTTCTACTTAGTTGAAATGTACACATGTATACTGGATTTATTTTTTCAAAGTACCTAAAAAAATTATAAAATTTGAAATTAAGCATAATGGAAAAAGTTTAAGTTATAGTACAAGTTGCATCATTAAACTCTTTTATCAAATGATCATTTGTTATTGTTGAAGATGACAGATTTATTATTTTGAATTGAAGATCATATATGCACATGACAAATTATAATGTAACATTATAGATATAAAAGTTAATTCAGAATTTAACAAGAACATGAAGGGAATAAAATCACGTGTTTCTATTAGATAATATTAATGTATTGAAAGATATTTTTGTTAAACACATAATTNGCAGGCTATAGTCCATAGGGTTGCAAAGAATCAGACACTACTGAAGTGACTTAGCATGCATGCATACATCTACTTCATCCCTTTAAAGAAAAAGCATTTTAATTCAGTTATCAGAAGCAGTTTAATTCAGTTATCTAGATAAAAATCTGATTATATGACCCAAATAAATCTAGAGAAAATAAACTTTCATCTACTCTATAAGGTTTATACATTGAATCAGGAAATAAGTAAATGTTGCTTTATCTTTGCCACTTAGCTTAGTCAAGCTAAGATCCAGTGTCAGGAAATATTTCTACTTCCTGGAACAGTCAGTCAAATTGAAATCAAGGGCTTGAGTTCAAATTTCACCCTGTTTGCAGAACACATGTCTAAGTGGATAAATCCTATATTCATTACATTTTAATCACCAAGTATAAGTTTAGGTAACAAACTTAGCATCAAAACTTTTTTTTTTCTTTAAATAGAGCAAGTCTGCCCTCTGGACATTATATTTTAAAGTCTAATACATAATATTAGATTATATAATATTAGAGTCTTCAAACATTAATATCATTACTATTTGCTATATAATAAACATAGTTGTATTTTCTTCAAGCTATGAATTTAGATGTTCATGATATTTCACTCTTATTAGGCAGTCTAGGAGTAGACATGACTTCTTCTTTGTGAGGTTGAAGTGAGTCTATGGCACACAAAAAATGAAAAATTAGAATCAGCAAGTGATGAATCAGTGAATCTGTCTTTGGATGGTCAGAGTTCTAAGTGCTGACAACTTGAAAAAGTGCCAACCAACAATGAATAAAGACAAGCATTTTTATTGGATATTATGGAAGAGTTCCCTTTCATTATTCTGATCATTTATAGTATGCATCTTGAAGAAAATCACAGTGCACAGAAAGCTGATAACATGTATCTTTTAACTGTTACTGATGCAATGGTAAGCCAGAATATGATTTAAATAAATTCATACACATATTTTAAATATATTTTACTAAAGTCCACAAGCATTGTGATGATAAATCTAGATGCTTTGAAACAATAGTATTATATGTCCATGTTTACAGTAGGGTAATATACAGTTATCACTCTTTTAAATCTCATTAACAAATATTTTCCTTATTTGAAGATGCAATTTACTAAGTCTCAGATGTCACACTGCAATTCATATAACCAGTGGGGTTTTAATTTCATTTTGTTTTAAAATAATGTATACTATGTTGCTTTTTCTCCCTCCTTTTCTCAAAGAAAGGATGCTACAAATGACAACTAATCATTGCATTCTTATGCTATTAATTATGTATTCTTATATGGAAAGAGATTTAAATATATTTAGAAATATCTAATTGCATGTACTGCATTTTGTGAATTGAATCGACAGTGTGAATTGAATTGGAGTAAAAACATTTTATGGAAGTACAATGTTTTTACTCTAATTTAGAGATATGTTGCTTTTGTGCTGAAAAATCTTTAGCCAAAATAACAATAGTATCCTGGCATATAGCAGCAGTTTACTAGTCAATTTCACTGGAATTTAACATGTTTATTGGAGCAATTTAAAACAAATAAAATGCATAGCTTAGGCATCAGTGACTGTTGCTTTGATATGGGTGCTTTAATATACATTTAATCTTCTTAGGTTTGGTCTGCAATTAAATGATAATTTGTATTAAAATTGTGTAAATAAACATAGTTTGAATGTCAACATAGAGCAAATAAATACAAAGAATGCTTGAAACATATCCAGTATTAAGATTATTTACATGTGTGATGCTGGCTAACTTTTGACATGCTGTTTCAATAAAGTATTGAGAGGAAAATGACTAGTGTCATTTCCTTTCTAAGTTTCATATGTTCATGTTTACAAATTTGTACTGCACATTAATATGTAAACATGCAGTACAGTGAGCAGATGTTCAAAGAATAGTGATAGAATATTTCTACTTAGTTGAAATGTACACATGTATACTGGATTTATTTTTTCAAAGTACCTAAAAAAATTATAAAATTTGAAATTAAGCATAATGGAAAAAGTTTAAGTTATAGTACAAGTTGCATCATTAAACTCTTTTATCAAATGATCATTTGTTATTGTTGAAGATGACAGATTTATTATTTTGAATTGAAGATCATATATGCACATGACAAATTATAATGTAACATTATAGATATAAAAGTTAATTCAGAATTTAACAAGAACATGAAGGGAATAAAATCACGTGTTTCTATTAGATAATATTAATGTATTGAAAGATATTTTTGTTAAACACATCATTCAGTTTCCCATTTTTATATTAATTTTTGGAAAGTGTTGATGGTTTAGTATTTTGCCTTTATTTAATTTTGCCTAAAATTGAACTTTCATATTTCTTTTGTGACCTGAAGATCTTGTGACCTCTTATTTATTATTCTAATGTATAATCATGCTAGATTTTTGCTTTATTGAAATTTGTAAATTTTAGGAAAAACTGTTTCATAGAAGCACCAACAAATATTATCCCTTGAAAGAGGCATATTTTCTTAGTTAAACATATTAGGCATATTTAGGCATAGTTAGGCATGTTTATTTTCTCCAGTTGAACTGGCAAAATTACTCACTACTGCACTTGCGCAGATATTTATCTTGCATTCTTTATAGGATTTCATGTACAGGTCGAATACTTCATGTTTAAATAATACGTTAATGATTCTGTTTTCTAAACTCAGATTGGATCATCATCAAACTCTGATGCCAAGAAGAAAGAACTATTTGGCAAATATACCATGACTTTGTTAACTATCAACATGATTCTTTTCTGTAGTTGTAACATTCATGAAGCTGGGATGGAGATTGGGTGTTCCATTTCATAAAGGCTCTGCAAGCCATAGTACCACACATAAGGGATTAAAATAAACTGACCCAATATTTACTCTTAATTTTTATTGCCAATTTCAGCATTCCCTTGGGTGAGTTGAATTAGAGCAGTTGACCTGAGCTCTCGGCTAGTTAAGATTCACTGCTGTCTAGTGCATGAGGGCTCTATAGCTGACAATAACAAAGATGTGAAACTTACACACACATATTATACTATATTTTACTTTAGTTGTTCACATGCATATTTCTCCTACTTGACTCAAGTTGGGGGAGGAAGGCATGTGTGTGTCTTAAGTTGCTTCAGTTATGTCTGACTTTTTGAGACTCTATGGACTGTAGCCCACAAGGCTCCTCTGTCCATGGGATTCTCCAGGCTTGAATACTGGAGTGGGCTGCTATGCTCTCCTCCAGGGTATCAGCTCAACCCAGGAATAGAACCTGCATCTCTTAAGTCTCCTGCATTGGCAGGTGAGTTCTTTACCACTAGTGCCACCTGCAAAGCCTGAGAAGCACCTGGGAAGCCTGGGAAACACTTGAGGGGAGGAATGGTACTTTTAAAATAATATTTACAACTTTTAAAAGTTTATATGTATATTATTGCAAATTAAAAAGCACAAGAGGACTTCCATGATGGTACAGTAGATAAGAATCTGCCTGCCAATTCAGGTAACATAGGTTTGATTCCAGGACTGGGAAGATTCCACATGCCATGGACCAACTAAACCTGATTGCTACAACTACTGATTTTGTGCTCTAAAGACTGAGAGCCACAGCTACCGAAGCCCACACACCCTAGAGACCACATGCCACAGCTACTGAGCCTTCATGCTGCAACTGCTGAAGCCCATGTGCCTAGAGCCTGTGCTCTGCAAAAGAGAAACCATTGCAATGAAAAGCCTGTGCAATACAACAAAGAGTAACCCTCGTTCACCACAACTAAAGTCCACATGCATCAACAAAGACCCAGCAAAACCAAATAAATAAAAATTAAAAATATAAAAAGCACAAGAAAAGGCAACATTTTTCATGATCACAAGTAGTGTATAGTTTGAGTTCTAGTCGTGTATGTCAACACACAACTGAGCATACAATATTTTTGTATGGCTGTGGTCATACAATATCGATAATGCTTATTCATATACCATGAATATTTACCAATAAAGGGTTCAAAGCCATAAGTATTTTGATGACTAAGGATATGTTAAACCAAATTAAAATGATAAAAATGTAATCCTGATTTACACAGGACCAATTATTTAAAAAAAAAAAAAGAAGAAGAAGAAGTGGGAGTGGTCTTAAAATGGCAGATGAATAGGATGGGGAGACCACTTTCTCCCCCAACATTCATCAAAAGAACATTTGAACGCTGAACAAATTCCACAAAACAACTTCTGAATGCTGGCAGAGGACATCAGGTACCCAGAAAGGCAGCCCATTGTCTTTGAAAGGAGGTAGGACAAAATATAAAAGATAAAAACAGAGACAAAAGAAGTAGAGATGGAGATCTGTCCCAAGAAGGGAGTCTTAAAGGAAGAGAAGTTTCCAAACTCCAGGAAATACTCTCACTGGTGGCTCTGTGGGGAGTTTTGGAATCTCAGAGGGCAACAAAACTGGGAGGAAAAATTAAAAATAAATAAATAAACTCCACAGATTATGTGCCTAATGGCAACTCCCAGTGCTCTCGGATCTGCCAGCAGCAAGCAGGGGCTGAACAAGAAGGCTCGGGCTGCATTGCTTAGAGTAAGGACTGGGCCTGAATACCCTGAGGGCAATCTGAGGGAACTAACATGAGATAGCCAGAGAGAGAGAGAGAGAGAAAGAGAGAGAGAGAGAACTATCCCAAGAAAAGCCCTAACCTAAGGCATTGCCAGGTCTGCTCACAGAACAAAGGACTGAGGGAATACCAAAGGCCGGCTGCATACCAGCCCATCCACCACTGAAGACAGGCAGACAGAGAGCATCCAGAGCCAGAAAGGGGCAATCTTGGCCCCCCAGAGGCATCCTCTACCAAACTGCAAGCAGGCTCCATTGCTAACCAAGATTTCTTGGAATTCTGAACATTTGACATCTGCTGGGATGGTCACAGCCAGAGATCAGCTCCTCAGAAGAGACACACAGCACCTGAGAAGATGTGCCTGCTGCGCACCCAGGACACTGAAGGGCTGGAACTGGGGAGTTGATAAGACTCAATCCCCACATGGGGAGACTGTGCTCACCAAGCACCTGGTCGCCTGAGCTGCTCGGACCTGGGAAGGGCACAAAACGCAGGCCCATCCGAGTCTGCGCCTTTGTGGAGTACCTGAGAAACTGAACCTGAACCTGAGCAGCTTAGACCGGGGAAATGCACTCAACCCAGGGCCCACCTCAGACAGTTAGTTCCCCAGCAGAGCATCCTAGAGCCTGAGAAATGTAGACCATGAAATCACACACACTGTGAGCGGGGGCAAACCCAGTGCAGCTGAGACACTCCGAGCACTCCCCACACACGCAAATGATATTTTTTTGCAGTGTTCTTTCCTCCTCAAAGCAAGACAGAACAAGTGATTCTAAATAAGTGACCACCTTCGCTCCTTTGTGTCATGGTGGAAATTAGACACTGAATAGACCAACAAACAGAACCTAAATTAAACAGAGGGAACCACTTTGAAAGTAGATGCAACAGATTAAAACCCTGTAGTTAGCACTGACTACATTGGAAGGGGCCTATAGATATTGAGCAGTATAAGCCAGATCAAGGAACCATCTGAAACTGAACTGACCCAACACTGTCCACAAAACCTCCAGAGAAATTCCTAGATATATTTTTACTATTATCNCGAGGTTTTATTGGCTTTCCACGTAAACCAAGTTATTCAGCCTCTTTTCTCCACTTAATTTTCCTACTATACTATTACTTCCTAATCTAATCTTATGTTTCTGAATAAATGAGTTTTTCCTCGCCTATCCGTCTCCCCTTTGAATCACCCTGGATCCACCGGGGCTGGATCCCGCAACCTTGACACATCCCCCACTGGGACAGAACTGCCAAAGGCTAGAAAAAACTTAAGAGCATCACATTACCTGGTGCCTTAGCCTGTGGCTCCCCTGAGTACCTGGTGCTGCCAGGGTTCCTGTGACCCAATCAGTTACATCGCCTTCACAACCAGTCCTCACTGAGTCAGACCCACATTTCTCCAAGGCAGCCCAAGGAGCAAAACCTTGTGGATGAGTCATATGCAGAGATGGAGATAAAACCACAACTGAAACCCAGAGGTGGTACAGCTAAAGAAGAGCACCCAAAACTTCCCCCCAAACTGTACAAGCTGCAGATTAAATCCACATGACCAACTAGGCAGGTTCTGTGTCTGTGGAACATATAAAAGGACAATGAGACTTCCCACAAAAGAAAATGCACTAGTTCTGACAGCTGTGGACATTGGGGGCAGAACACCTAAGAGTAGGATGAGATTAGCATCCGAGCTGCCCCCATAGCAAGTCCAGAGACCAGACCAGTATTGGGGAGCAATCAAGGGAGATGAAGTAGACTGTGATTCACAGCAAGGCAAACAATGCTGACAGCTGATATTCAAGGAAAACATTCATTATTCTTATATTTTGACTTGTTCTGTAGTTGTTTCTGGATTTTTTCATTTGTTTCCCTTTGTTGTTGTAGTTGATTTTATTAACACTATTAAACCTATTTAAACATTAAATAATCTTTTTTAAATCATACTTTTAATTTATTTTATATATTTCTGACTCCACACTGGCCTTTTGCAGTTCTGTGGGGGTCTTCCTTTTTTTTAAAAAAATTTAAATTTATTGTTAATTTTCTACACTTATCATTTCATTTGCTTTTCCTAATGTACTTTTCCTACTTTAGTTATTATTTAATATATATAAATCTTCTTTTTCTCCCTCTATTTAACTTTGCCTTTCTATTCCTTCTTTTCTTATCTTTGTTTCTTTTTCTCACCTTGTGTATTACGTTGTTATGTATTTGTTGCTTTATTCTCCAGTTGGCACGTTGCTTCAGATTTATGTTCCAGTTTGTGCTTTAGTTATATTTTTAACCAGTTGATATCATATTTGATTTCCTTTGCAGCTGGGTCAACCTACTTTATTTTGGACTGTTTTGGTTTTGTTTATGGGTGTATATGTATGTATGCGTATTTCATTATTTTTGCTATTATTTGTCTGATTTTGTATTTGCCATTTGTCTTGGGTACATTTTTTTTTCTTGTTTTTGAGTGTTTGTTTTAACTCCATTTAACACCATAACAAAACACCTGTGGAATCTTCAGTTGCTTGCCAGAGATCAGGCCCTGAGCCTTTGGAGTGGTAATGTTGACTGGGTCCTAGACTGCTAGAGAACCCCTAACTCTACTACTACTACTATTACTAAGTCATTTCAGTCATGTTCGACTCTATGTGNTTGAGTGTTTGTTTTAACTCCATTTAACACCATAACAAAACACCTGTGGAATCTTCAGTTGCTTGCCAGAGATCAGGCCCTGAGCCTTTGGAGTGGTAATGTTGACTGGGTCCTAGACTGCTAGAGAACCCCTAACTCTACTACTACTACTATTACTAAGTCATTTCAGTCATGTTCGACTCTATGTGACCCATAGATGACAGCCCACCAGGCTCCCCCGTCCCTGGGATTCTCCAGGCAAGAACACTGGAGTGGGTTGCCATTTCCTTCTCCAATGCATGAAAGTGAAAAGTGAAGTCGTTCAGTTGTGTCTGACTCTTAGCGACCCCATGGACTGAAGCCCACCAGGCTCCTCTGCCCATGGCATTTCCCAGGCAAGAGTACTGGCATACGGTGCCATTGCCTTCTCCGACCCCTAACTCTAGAGAGTATCAATTAGTGAGAACTCCAACAAAGACATCCACCTCTATTAAGACCCAACTACCAGCAGCACCCAGTTCATGATGCCTCATCCAAATGAGGCAGTCAATTCCTAGGCAGATTGATAAGAAGCCCAGGGGTCCCCAAGGAGAGAGGGGTGTGGAATTCTCAAGGAGGAAGAAAAGACAAACTTTTTCCCCCATCTACATTCTTTAAGATTATATAACAATAATGTATCCTGCTTGAAGACAGTTTGTGGAAAAAATCTTTTGGCTAATCCTGTTATCTTAAAATGTAAATTTTGGGAGTAGGTCTGGTGAGGTCTTTACAACTTCCAGACATTCTTTTGATTCATTGTAATAAATAATTGGAGAGTATATAACTCCACTAATAACACTAGCAAGGGAGTACTCTTTCTGCCCCTTTCTGATGTCTATGTCAGAAGCTTTCTCTATCCCTTTTAAACTTTAATAAAACTCTATTGCACAAAAGCTCTGAGCAATCAAGCCTTGTCTCTGGTCCTGGATTGAATTCTTCTCCTCCAGAGGTCAAGAATCCTGGCATCTTTTCGTTGTTCAGCAATAACCTTTCACAAACAACAAAGTCAAAAATACAAACCAAATCATCAGCAGACATGATTGCTACATCACAGCCCTGCCCATCAGAGGAACAAAAAATCTCACCTCCTTCCACCAGAAAGCAAGCACAAGTCATACCCAACATGAAACTTACACAAACAACTGGGGCAACCATACCTACTGAGAGAAGAAACCAAAAGGAAAAATATATTTGACCTCAAGGCTTGGGAAAAAGAGGCCTCAAACAATTAAAAAAGAAAAAACATGAAAAGGCAGATAAATATTGCAAAAATTAAGGAGCAACCTAGAAAAACACAAGTAGAGTAAACAAAGAGAGAATGGGCAAACTATCTGAAAAATAATTCAGAGTAATGATAGTAAAGATGATGCAAAATCTTGAAAATGCAATGAATAAAATGCAAGAATCAATTAACACATTTAACAAATACCGAGAAGAAATAAATAGAGACAAACAATGCAATTACTGAAATTAAAAATACTCTATAAGGAATCAATAGCAGAATATTTGAGGCAAAATGGAAAAGCTGAAAGACAGAATGGTAGAAATAACTGCTGAAGAGCAGAATATAGGAAAAAGAATGAAAAGAACTGCAGATAGTCTCAGAGACCTCTGGGACAATATTAAATGCACCAACATTCATATTATAGGGGTACTGGAAGAAGGAGAGGAAAAGAAAGAGTATGAAAAATTTTTTGAAGAGATGATAGCAGAAAAAATGTTCTCAACCTGGGAAAGGAAATAGTCAATTAAGTTCAAGAAGCATAGAGAGTCCAATACAGGGTAAACCCAAGGAGAAACATGCCAAGAAACATACTAATCAAATTTTAAACAATTAAGCACAGAAAAATAATATTAAAAGTAGCAAGGGAAAAGCAACAAGTAACATACAAGGGAAATCCCATATGCTTAACAGCTGATCTTTCAGCAGAAGCTCTGCAGGCCAGAAGGGAATGGCAGGGTATATTTAAAGTACTGAAAGGGGAAAATCTATAACCAAGATTACTCTGCCCAACAAGAACCCCTTTGAAAATTGATGGAGAAATCAAGAGATTTACAGACAAGCAAAAGTTAAATGAATTTAGTACTTCCAAACCAGTTTTGCTTCTTCAGTGGCTCAGAGGTTAAAGCGTCTGCCTCCAATGAGGGAGACCTGGGTTCGATCCCTGGGTCAGAAAGATTCCCTGGAGAAGGAAATGGTAACCCACTCCAGTATTCTTGCTTGGAGAATCTCATGGAAGGAGGAGCCTGGTAGGCTGCAGTCCACAGGGTTGCAAAGAGTCGGACAAAATAGAGCGACTTCACTTTCACTTTGAAACCAGTTTTACAATAAATGATAAAGGAGTTAGATAGACAGGAAACATAAAAGAATAAAAAGACCTACAGAAACAAATCCCAAGCAATTAAGAAAATGGCAATAGGAGTACTGTTGTTGTTTAGTCACACAGTTAAGTCCAGCTATTTGAGACCCCATGGGCTGAATCAGGCCAGGCTTCCCTACACCACCTCCCAGAAGTTGCTCAAACTCATGTCCATTGAGTTGGTGATGCCATTCAACCATCTCATCCTCTATCATCCCCTTCTCCTCCTGCCTTCAATCTTTCCCAGCATCAGGGTCTTTTTCAACAAGTCAGCTCTGTGCATCAGAGGACCAACTGAAGGTTCAGCTTCAGTATCAATCCTTCCAGTTAATATTCAGGGTGGATTTCTTTTAGGATTGACTCAGTTGATCTTGATGTAAAGGATATATATGGCAAACCCACATGAAACATTTTTCTCAATGGTAAAAGAATTGAAAGCATTTTCTGTAAGATCAAGAACAAGACAAGGGTGCCACTCTCACAACTATTATTCACATAGTTTTGGAAGTCCCAGTGATGGCAATCAGAGAAGGAAAATAAATAAAAGGAATTCAGAATGGAAAAGAAGAAATAAAACTCTCACTGTTTGCAAATGACATGATACTATACATAAAAAAACCCTAAAGATACTATCAGTAAATTACTAGAGCTAATCAGTGAATTTAGCAAAGTTGCAGGGTACAAAATCAATATAGAGAATTTACTTGCATTCCTTTGTCAGTTTTCAGTTCAGTCACTCATTCGTGTTCAAATCTTTGTGAGCCCATGGAGTGCAGCATGCCAGGCTTCCCTGTCTATCGCCAACACCCAGAGCTTGCACAAACTCATGTCCATAAAGTCAGTGATGCCCTCCAACCATCTCATCTTCTGTCGTTCCTTTCTTCTCCTGCCTTCAATCTTTCCCAGCATCATGGTATTTTCCAATGAGTCAGTTCTTCTCATCAGGTGGCCAAAGTATTGGAGCTTCAGTTTCAGCATCATCCTTCCAATGAATATTTAAGACTGATTTCCTTTAGGATTGACTGGTTTCATCTCCTTGCAGTCCAAGAGAATCTCCTTTATACTAACAATGAAAAATCAATCCCATTTACCACTACAACAGAAAGAATAAAACATCTAGCAATAAACATATCTAAGGAGACAAACGATCTGTATATAGAAAAATATAAGACAATGAGGAAAGAAATCAAAGACCACATAAACAGATGGAGAGATATACCATGTTACTGGATTGGAAGAATCAACATTGTGAAAATGATTATACTACCAAATGCAATCTACACATTCAATATGGTCCCTATCAAATTACAAATGGTATTTTTCACAGAACTAGAACAAAAAAATTCACAATGCATATGGAAACACAAAAGGCCACAAACAGCCAAAGCAATCTTGAGAAAGAAGAATGGTGCTAGAGGAATCAACCTTCCTGACTTCAGACAGTATTACAAAGCTACAGTTATCAAGACAGTATGGTACTGGTACAAAAACAGAAATATAGACCAATAGAACAAAATAGAAAACCTAGACATAAGCCCACAAACCTATGGACAGATCATCTTTGTCAAAGGAGGCAAGAATATACAATGGGGAAAAGATAGTCTGTTCAATAAGGAGCGCTGGGAAAACTGGACAGCTACATGTTAAAAAAAATGAAATTAGAATACTTCTTAACAAAATACACAAAGATAAACTCAAAATGGATTAAAGATCTAAATGTTAGACCAGAAACTATAAGACTCTCAGAGGAAAACATGATATGATAATTCACGCAAGATCTTCCATGACCCACCTCCTAGAGTAATGGAATATAAAACAAAAATTAAAAAGTGGGACCTAATTAAACTTAAACACTTTTGCATAGCAAAGGAAACTGTAAACAAGTTGAAAATGCAACCCTCAAAATGGATGAAAATAATAGGAAATGAAACAACTGACAAAGGATTAATTTCCAAAATATACAAGCAGCTCATAGAAGTCAATACCAGGAAAACAAACAACCCAGTCAAAAAGTAAAAGAAGAATATAAACAGACATTTCTCCAAAGAAGACATGCAGATGACTAATAAACACATGAAAAGATGTTCAATACATCTCATTATTATAGAAATGCAAATAAAAACTACAAAGAGGTATCATCGCACCAGTTAAAATGGCCATCATCAAAATATCTAGAAACAATAAATGCTGCAGAGGGTATAGAGAAAAGGGAACCCTCTTGTACTGTTGGTGGTAATGCAAATTGATACAGCCACTATGGAAGACAGTATGGAGATTCCTTAAAAAAAAAAAACTAGAAATAAAACCACTGTAGGACTGTATATCCAACTTCTAGCCATATACCCTGAGGAAGCCAAAACTGAAAAAGACAAATGTACTCTAATGTTTTTTGAAACACTGTTTACAATAACTGGTACATGGAAGCAACCTAGATGTCCATCGATAGATGAATGGTTAAGAAAGCAGTGGTACATACATATAATGGACTATTATTCAGCCATAAAAAAGAAAGCATTTGAGTCAGTTCTAATGAGATTGATGAACCTAGAGCCTATTATACAGAGCAAAATAAGTAAGAAAGAGAAAACGAAATATCATATACTAATGCATATATATAGAATCTAGAAAGATGGTACTGATGAAATTATTTTCAAGGGACCAATGGAGACACAGACATAGATTACAGACTTATGAACGTGAAGTGAGGGAAGGAAGGAGAGGATGGGCTATATGAAGAGAGTAACATGGGTTACCATCAGTTCAGTTCAGTTCAGTCACTCAGTTGTGTCTGACTCTTTGCGACCCCATGAATTGCAGCACGCCAGGCCTCCCTGTCCATCACCAACTCCTGGAGTTCACTCAGACTCACGTTCATCGAGTCCGTGATGCCATCCAGCCATCTCATCCTCAGTTAGTCTCTCCCATCATGAAGCTTCTATAAGCCTCTTCTCCTTCTCCATCATAGGGCACAAAGATGGAAAACCACAATAACAGAAAACTAAGCAATCTGATGACATGGACCAAAGCCTTCTCTAACTCAGTGAAACTATGAGCCATGCCATGTAGGGCCACCCAAGATGGAAGCATCATAATGGAGAGTTCTGACAAAATGCGGTTCATTGGAGAAGGGAATGGCAAACCACATCAGTATTCTTGACTTGAGAACCCCATGAACAGTATGAAAAGGCTAAAAGATGGTACACTGAAAGATGAACTCTCCAGATTGGTAGGTGGCCAATATGATACTGCAGATCAGTGAAATAATAACTTCAGAAAGAATAAAGAGATGGAGCCAAAGCAAACATAACACCCAGCTGTGCATGTGACTGGTAATAGAAGCAAATTCCAATGCTGTAAAGAGCAATATTGTATAGGAACCTGGAAAGTTAGGCCAATGAATCAAGGCAAATTGTAAGTGGTCACACAGGAAATGGCAAGAGTGAACATTGACATCTTAAGAATCAGCGAACTAAAATGGACTAGAATGGGTGAATTTAACTCAGATGATGATTATATCTGCTACTGTGGGCAAGAATCCCTCAGAAGAAATGAAATAGTCATCATAGTCAACATGAGTAGGAAATGCAGTACTTGGATGCAAGCTGAAAAATGACAGAATGATCTCTGTTCATTTCCAAGGCAAATCATTAAATATCACAGTAATTGAAGTCTATCCCCTGACCAGTAATATTGAAAAAGTTGAAGTTGAATGGTTCTACGAAGACCTACAAGACCTTCTAGAACTAACCCCCAAAACATGGGGTTCCTCTTCATTATAGGGGACTGGAATGCAAAAGTAGGAAGTCAAGAAACACTTGGAGTAACAGGCAAATTTGGCCTTGGAGTACATAATGAAGCAGGGCAAAGGCTAA
>SJYA01003246.1:165337-176301 GCA_006410615.1 Neotragus moschatus | reverse complement strand
CAAAGACTAGTATTTTTTGCCAAGAGAACACACTGGTGATTACAAAGACTGTCTTCCAAAATCACAAGAGAAGATTCTACACATGGACATCACCAAATGGTTAATACTGAAATTAGATTGATTATATTCTTTGCAGCCAAAGATGAAGAAGCTCTATACAGTTAGCAAAAACAAGACTAGGAGCTGGCTGTGGCTCAGATCATGAGCTCCTTATTGCCAAATTCAGACTTAAATTGAAGAAAGTAGGGAAAACCAATAGACCATTCAGTTACAACCTAAATCAAATCCCTTATGATTATACAGCGAAAGCGAATAATAGATTCAATGGATTAGATCTGATAGAGTGCCTGAAGAACCATAGGCAGAGTTTCATGACATTGTACAGGAGACAGAGAGCCAAAGCCTCCCAAAGAAAAAGAAATGCAAAAAAAGTGAATTGGCTGTCTGAGGAGGGATTACAAACAGCTGTGAAAAGAAGAGAAGCAAAAAGCAAAGGAGAAACGGAAAGATATACCCATTTGAATGCAGAGTTCCAAAGAATAGCAGAGACAAGAAAGCTCTCCTCAGTGAATAATGCAAAGAAATAGAGGAAAACAATAGAATGGGAAAGGCTAGAGATCTCTTCAAGAAAATTAAAGATACAAGGGAACATTTCATACAAAGATCGGCACAATAAAGGACAAAAATGGTGTGGACCTAACAGAAGCAAAAGATATAAGAAGAGGTGGCAAGAAGACATAGAAGAAATGTACAAAAAAAGATCACGACTCAAATAATCACAATCTAGATCACTGACCTAGAGCCAGACATCCTGGAATGTGAAGTCAAGCCGGCTATAGGAAGCATCACTACTAACAAAACTAGTGGAGGTGATGGAATTCCAGGATAGCTATTTCAAATCCTAAAAGATGATGCTCTGAAAGTGCACCATTCAATATGCCAGAAAATTTGGAAAACTCAGCAGTGGCCACAAGACTGGAAAAGGTCAGTTTTCATTCTAATCCCAAAGACAGGAAATGCCAAAGAATGTTCAAGTTCAGTTCAGTTCAGTTCAGTAGCTGAGTCGTGTACGACTCTTTGCGATCCCATGAATCGCAGCACCCCAGGACTCCCTGTCCATCACCAACTCCTGGAGTTCACTCAGACTCATGCCCTTCGAGTCAATGATGCCATCCAACCATCTCATCCTCTATCATCCACTTCTCCTCCTGCCCCCAATCCCTCCCAGCACCAGAGTCTTTTCCAATGAGTCAACTCTTCACATCAGGNGAAACCATACTCACAGAAAACTAGTCAATCTAATCACACTAGGACCACACCCTTGTCTAACTCAATGAAATTAAACCATATCAGCAGGGCAACCCAAGATGGGCGGGTCACGGTGGAGAGGTCTGACAGAATGTGGTCCACTGGAGAAGGGAATGGCAAGCCACTTCAGCATTATTGCCTTGAGAACCCCATGAACAGTATGAAAAGGCAAAATGATAGGATACTGAAAGAGGAACTGAAAGAATGCTCAAACTACTTTACTACTCACATGCTAGCAAAGAAATGCTTAAAATTCTTCAAACCAGGCTTCAACAGTACGTGACTCATGAAATTCCATATGTTCAAGTTAGATTTAGAAAAGGCACAGAAACCAGAGATCAAATTGTGAACATCCGTTGGATCATCAAAAAGGCAAGAATGGTCCAGAAAAACATCTATTTCTGCTTTACTGACTATGTCAAAACCTTTGACTGTGTGGATCACAATAAACTGTGGAAAATTCTGAGAGATGGGAATACCATACCACCTGACCTGCCTCTTGTGAAATCTGTATGCAGGTCAGGAAGCAAGAGTTAGAACTGGACATGGAACAGCAGACTGGTTCCAAATAGGGAAAGGAGAAAGTCAAGGCTGTATATTGACAACCTGTTTATTTAAATTATGTGCAGAGTACATCACGAGAAACGCTGGGCTGGAGGAAGCACAAGCTGGAATCAAGATTCCTGGGGGAAATATCTATAACCTCAGATATGCAGATGACACCATCCTTATGGCAGAAATTGAAGAAGAAATAAAGAACCTCTTGATGAAAGTGAAAAGGAGAGTTAAAAGTTGGCTTAAAACTCAAAATTCAGAAAAGTAAGATTATGGCATCTGGTCATGTCACTTCATGGCAAATAGATGGAGAAATCAATGAAACCATGAGAGACTTTATTTTGGGAGGCTCCAAAGTTAGTGTAGGAGAAGACAATGGCACCCCACTCTAGTACTCTTGCCTGGAAAATCCCATGGGTGGAGGAGCCTGGTAGGCTGCAGTCCATGGGGTCGCGAAGAGTCGGACAGGACTGAGCGATTTCACTTTCACTTTTCACTTTCATGCATTGGAGAAGGAAATGGCAACCCAGTCCAGTGTTCTTGCCAGGAGAATCCCAGGGATGGGGAGCCTAGTGGGCTGCTGTCTATGGGGTCACACAGAGTCGGACACGACTGAAGCAACTTAGCAGCAGCAGCAGCAGCAAAGTTAGTGTAGATAGTGACTGCAGCCATGAAAGTAAAAGACTCTTGCTCCTTTGAAGAAAAAACGTGATCATCCTAGATAGCATACTGAAAAGCAGAGACTTTACTTTGCCAACATAAGTCTGTCTAGTGAAAGCTATGTTTTTTCCAGTAGTCGTGTATGGATGTGAGAGTTCGACTAAAGAAAGCTGAGCTCTTAAGAATTGATACTTTTGCCAATTATACAGAGTGAAGTAAGCCAGAAAGAAAAGCACCAATAAAGTATACTAACACATATATATGAAATTTAGAAACATGATAATGATAACCCCGTATGCAAGACAGCAAAAGAGACACAGATGTATAGAATGGACTTTTGGACTTTGAGGGAGAGGGAGAGGTGGGATGATTTGGGAGAATGGCACTGAAACATGTATACTATCATGTAAGAAACGAATTGCCAGTCTATGTTCGATACAGTATACAGGATGCTTGGGACTGGTGCACGGGGATGATCCAGAGAGTTGACATGGGGTNGGATGATTTGGGAGAATGGCACTGAAACATGTATACTATCATGTAAGAAACGAATTGCCAGTCTATGTTCGATACAGTATACAGGATGCTTGGGACTGGTGCACGGGGATGATCCAGAGAGTTGATATGGGGTGGGAGGAGGGGGGGGTTCAAGATTGGGAACTCATGTACACCTGAGATGTTAAAAAATAAAAATAATTAAAAAAAAAAAAAGAATTGATACTTTTGAATCGTGGTGTTGGAAAAGACTCTTGAAAGTCCCTTGGGCTGCAAGGAGATCCAACCAGTCCACGCTAAAGGAAACCAGTCATTGGAAGGACTGACGCTGAAGCTGAAACTCTAGAATTTTGGCCACTTGATGCAAAGAACTGACTCATTTGAAATGACCCTGATGTTGGGAAAGATTGAAGGCGGGGGTGGGGGCCAACAGGGGATAAGATAGTTGGATGGCATTGCCATGTCAATTGACAAGAGTTTGAGTAAACTCTGGGAGTTGGTGATGAACAGGGAGGCCTGGTGTGCTTCAGTCCACGGGGTCACAAAGAGTCAGACACAACTGAGTGACTGAACTGAACTGAATCTTGCATCATGCTAATTTGCAGAGTTTATTTGCTCTAACAGTTTTTTTTTGTGTGTGTATGTGTGTGTGTGTGTGTGTAGTCTTTAGGATTCTCTATATAAAGTATCATGTCGCCTGCAAATAATGACTTTTTTTTTACCATATCCCTTCCAATTTCTATAACTATTTTTTCTTTCTCTTGTATAGTTGCTGTAGCTCCAACTTCCAATACCATGTTCAATAAGAACAGTGACAGTGGGTATGCTAGTCTTCTTCCCAAATTTACTGAAAGGCTTTCAGCTTTTCACCACTGAGTATTATTTTTGATTATGGGTTCATCATAAATTACTTTTATTATGTGGACATATATTAACTCTATATCCATTTTAATGAGACTTTTATTTTCTTATCATGAATCAATGTTGAATTTCATCAAAAGATTTTTCCATGTCTACTGAGATGATCGTGTAGTTCTTTGATTTGTTAATGTGGTGTATGATATTGGTTGATTTGCATACATTGAAATATCCTTGCTACTCTGGAACAAATCCAGTTTGATCATGGTGTGTAATTCTCTTTATGTATTGGAGTTTTTGCTAATATTTTGTTGAGGATATGTGAATCTATATTCATCAGTTACTGGCCTGTAATTTAATCTTCTTTAGTGTCCTTGGTTTTGATATCAGGATGATGATGGCTTTGTCATGCGAGTGTATGTTCCTCGGTTCTTTGTCTCGTCACAACAAAGATTTGGAGCGACGGACATTAAAGCCCTTGGCACGTCACAGCTCTCGGGTCTTGGACAAACTGTATTATAGCTCTTAGGCAAATCAGTGTTACAGCTCTATTTTATTTAGAAGATAGCAGGACAATCCATCCTCAAAGTGTGAGGGCATGCCAACCCAAAGATTTGAAGTGAAGAGAGTGGAGGAGCGTGTGGGGGAGGGAGGGACAGAGAGAGAGAGAGAGAGAGAGAGAGAGAGAGAGAGAGAGAAAGAGTGCATGCACCTGGGAGAGGAAGAGAGAGAGACCGCACATTGGTTCCTCCTTTTATATGTTTTTGCCTCCACCTGGGCCTGCTCTATGCAAATTGGGCTTAGCCAGGAGTGCTGTTTGTTCTACCTGAAGTCTTCACTCTGGTCCTCGGACCTTCCTTTGATCTTCCTTGTTTTTTTTTTTGGCCACCACCATTTTGGACTCCTTTTCCCTATTCTACCTACCTAACAGCCTCATAGAATTTGGGAGGGTTCTCTCCTCTTCAATTTTTTGGAGTAGTTTGGGAAGGATAGGTATAATTTTTTTCTTTTTATGTTTGGTAGAATTCCATAGAAAAGCCATATGATCCTAGACTTTTGTTTGCAGAGTTCTAATTTTTTTAAATAACAGATTCTATTTCACTTCAGTGATCAGTCTGTTCAAATTATACATTTCTTCTTGGTTCAGTTTTGACACACTGTATGTTTCAAGAAAATTATGCTTTTCTTGTATGGCTCATGTGCTCAGTGTCCAACTCTTTGTGATGCCATAGGCTGCAGTATGCTAGGTTCCTCTGTCCATAGAATTTTCCAGGCAACAAATCTGGAGTGGATAGCCATTTCCCACTCCAGGGGATCTTGCCAACTCAGGGACTGACCTCACAACTCCTGTGTCTCCTGCTCTGCACACAGATTCCTTACCACTGAGCCACTTGGGGAGGCACACTTCTTCCCAATTATCCAATTTGTTGTCAATTAACTGCTTATGGTGTTCTCTTAGGATTTCTTGTTTTTATTATTGTTATTTTTCATTTCTTTGTTATCAGTTGAGATTTCTTCTCTTTCATTTCTTATTTTGTTTAATTGAGTTCTCTATCTTTTCTTATTGGTGAGTCTGAGGGAAGGTTTGCCAGTTTTGACTGTCTCTTCCAAATAAATATATAAAAGCCAAGCTCTTGGTTTTATTGATCTTTTTACTGTTTATGTTTTATATCCTCTATGATATTTATTTTTCCTTCCTTCTGCAGACTTTAAATTTTATTTTCTTTTTCTGATTGTTTTAGTTGATGTGCTGTGCTTATTCACTCACTTGTGTATGACTCTTTGCAACGCCATGGACTGTAGCCTGCCAGGCTCCTCTGTCTGTGGGGATTCTCTAGGCAAGAATACTCAAGTGTACTGCCATGCCTTCCTCCAAGGGATCTTTCCAACCCAGGGATCAAGCCCAGGTCACACTCATTACAGGCGGATTCTTTACCAACTGAGCCATCAGGGAAACCCCTTTTAGTTGGTAGTTTGGGTTGTTTTTCGATATTTTCTTGTCTGTTGAAGAAGGCCTATATTGCTGTGGACTTCCCTCTTAAAATTTTTGCTGAATCCCATAGATTGTGTAAGGTTCCATTTTCATTTTCCTTTGTCTCAAGGTATTGTCTGATTCATTCTTTGATTTCATCATTAAATCGTTAGTTTATAATAACATGTTTTTAATTTCCATGTGTTCATTCTTTTCCTATTTTTCTTTCTGTGATCATTTCAAGTTTCATACTACTATGGTCAAAATAAATGTTTGAAATTATTTCTATCTTCTTAAGTTAGTTGAGGTTTACTTTATGACATACTGTGTGGTCTACCATAAAAAGCATTCCATGCATGCTTGAAAAATATGTTTATTCTTGGGTTCTTTTGGATATAATTTCCTGTGGATGTTAATTTAGTCCAACTGATACTCTGTGTCATCTAGAACTTCTGTTGCCTTATTGATTTTTCTCTCTGGATTATCTGTCCATTGATATCAATGAGGTGTTAAAGTATCCTACTCTTCTTATATCACTATCAGTTTCTCCCTTCAGGTTTAGTATTTGTTTCATGTATGTTGATGCTCCAATTGAAAGAGTTAATTCTTAGGTAGGTTCATAAGGAATCCAGGGCTCTTTGAGGAGGAGAAAGGGGTCTGGGACACTCGAGGATGAAAAAGGGGTCTGAGGTCCTTGAAAAGTTTCAGTTCAGTCCCTCAGTGGTGTCCAACTTTTGGTGACCCCATGGACTGCAGCACGCCAGGCTTCCTTGTCCATTCCCAACTCACAGAGCCTCCTCAAACTCATGTCCATCACGCCAGTGATGCCATCCAACCATCTCATCCTCTGGCATCCACTTCTCCTGCCTTGAATCTTTCCCAGCATCAGAGTCTTTTCACATGAGTCAGTTCTTCACATCCAGTGGCCAAAGTATTGGAGTTTCAGCTTCAACATCAGTCCTTCCAATGAACACCCAGGACTGATTTCCTTTAGGATGGACTGGTTGGATCTCCTTTCAGCCCAAGGGACTCTCAAGAGTCTTCTCCAACACCACAGTTCAAAAGTATCAGTTTTCCGGTGCTCAGATTTCTTTATAGTCCAACTCTCACATCCATATATGACTACTGGAAAAACCATAGCTTTCACTAGACAGACCTTTGTTGATCAAGTTATGTCTCCTTTTTATATGCTGTCTAGGTTGGTCATAGCTTCTCTTCCAAGGATCAAGGGTCTTAATTTCATGGCTGCAGTCACCATTTGCAGTGATTTTGGATCCCAAAAAATGAAGTCTCTCATCATTTCCATTGTTTTGTCATCTATTTGTCATGAAGTGATGGAACCTGATGCCATAATCTTAGTTTTCTGAATGCTGAGTTTTAAGCCAACTTTTTCACTGTCCTCTTTCACTTCATCAAGAGGCTATGTAGTTCTTCACTTTCTGCTTGAAGAGGATAAAAAGACAAACTTTTTTGTTTCCACATTCCTTCATCTTAATCACATTCTTTTCTTAAACTCTGAGTTGTTGTGACAACACTCTTTAAGAATAACTTTCTTTAAGCCCAGAGTTAATGAATAGAGAACAAAGCAACTCATCTTGCTCAGGGGTATGTTTTTCCTTAAGCTCTGTGCTAATGATTACATAACAATGATGTATCTTTCTTTAAGGACATGTTTCTCCTTCTTAATAGAAATGTTCTGGCTAATCTTGTTATCTTAAGAGGTATGTTGTGGGAGTGGGCCTAGTAAGACCTTTCTATTGTTAGTAACCAACTGAAAAATTATATAAGGCCCTGATAAGAGTAGCGAGTGAGGCACTGTCTGTCCCCTTCTGATGTCTGTGTCAGAAGCTTTCTCTGTTCTTTTTTCACTGTTAGAAAACTCTGCTACACAAAATCTCTGAGTTAACAAGCCTTGTATCTGGTCCTGAAGCTAAATTATTTTCTTTCAAGATCATGAATCTGATACAGTTCACCAGAAGGTATCACAATATTGGGTGTACATATGTTAAGGAGTGCAGTAACCTCTTCTTCTATTGATCCCTTTATCATTATATAATGCTGACTTTTTGTCTTTCTTTGTGGAATTTTTAAGTCTATTTTGCCTGATATCAGTATTGCTACCCTTGCTTTCTTGTTGTTTCCATTTTCATGAAATATCATTTCCTTCATTTCACTTTCAGTCTGTATTTCTTTTGCCCTGAAAACAATCTCCTGTAAGCAGCATATTGTAAGTTTTACTCTGACCCAGATCTAGCAGTAAGCTGTGTTGTTGAGTATGTGAAGCTGGGACACTCTCTTTGAGAAACAAACTGTTGTATACTCCTGTCCAGGGAATGTCTGTCTGAGATTCAGTGCTTAACCACAGTGTGCTACTGTGGTGTACGATCCACACACACTGGCAATGTTTGCTGAGGCCCCATCCATTGCTCCCTAAATGTTCTGACAATGGGCTCCACGTCTATACCAAATCATACCCTAGGCACCCTGGTCAGTCTTTGTGGAGCTCTACTGAATCATATCTGAACCTCAGATATGCAGATGACACCACCCTTATGACCGAAAGTGAAGAGGAACTAAAAAGCCTTTTGATGAAAGTGAAAGTGGAGCGTGAAAAAATTGGCTTATAGCTCAACAATCAGAAAATGAAGATCATGGCATCCGGTCCCATCACTTCATGGGAAATAGATGGGGAAACAGTGGAAACAGTGTCAGACTTCATTTTTTTGCCTCCAAAATCATTGTAGATGGTGATTGCAGCCATGAAATTAAAACACACTTACTCCTTGGAAGAAAAATTATGACGAACCTAAATACCATATTCAAAAGCAGAGACATTACTTTGCCGACTAAGGTCCACCTAGTCAAGGCAATGGTTTTTCTTGTGGTCATGTATGGATGTGAGAGTTGGACTGTGAAGAAGGCTGAGCGCCAAAGAATTGATGCTTTTGAACTGTGGTGTTGGAGAAGACTCTTGAGAGTCCCTTGGACTGCAAGGAGATCCAACTAGCCCATTNAACTGAACTGAACTGAACTGAACTGAACTGAACTGAATCTTTGCTCTGGTCCATGCTAGGCCATGTTGTGGAGTGAGTAGGGCTAGGGTGTTTGTTCCGTTAGATTGAGAAGGGTTGCAAGTCTGCTACCACTGGCTCAAATCACTCTCTGCTATTATTTTTAGCAAGTTACCATGTGCAAATTCCTCACAAGTAGAGACTGTGTTTCTCTAGACCTTCTATCTATTTCAAGGGATTTCCCAGCAGGCAAGAGGGCTTGTCTCCTCTGCACAGTTCCCCAGGACTGGCATGCCCAGATTGTGGCTCATTCCCCAGGGTGAGGGTCTGCCAAGATGGATCTTGCTTCTTTACAGATCTTTCCCAGGGTTTCAGATCCTGATTCAATACCTTTTTCCCATCCTACCCAGTCATATGTAATCTTTTTGCAGCATTGGTTGTATAGTTTTTCCCATTTATCATTTTCTGTGAGAACCGTTCCACATATAGTTGTATTCTTGATGGGCTTTGGAGAGGGAGCTCCATATTCTCATACTATAACATCTTGTTCCCTTGCCTGAGCTATCACATCTATTTATTCATATATCAGTAGTGAATATTTGGGTTGTTTCTATTTTTCAGCTATTATGTATAATACTGCTAGGTATATTCTATAACTTTTGTGTGAATTTAGGTTTTCAATTTTCTTAGGTATATTCCTACAAGTGGGATTGCTGGGTCATATAATAACTCTATGTTTAGCCACTTTAATGAACTGATAGATTATATTCTGAAGTGGTTATAACATTTTACATTTCCACCAGCAGAATATAGAGGTTACAGTCTCCACATTCTGGACAACACTCGCTACTATCCAACATTTTTATTTTTGTTATGTTGTTGTTTCTATTTAGTCACTAGTCATGTCTGACTCTTTTTTTGCTCCATGAACTGCACCATGCCTGGTTTTCCTGTCCTTCACTATCTCCCTGAGTTTGCTCAAATTCATGTCCATTGAGTAAGTGATGCTATGTAATCATCTCATCTTCTGCCACCCCCTTTTCCTTTAGCCTCCAATCTATCCGAGGATCAGAGTCTTCCAACAACTCAGCTTTTTGCATCAGGTAGCTAACATATTGGAACTTCAGCATCACTCCTTGGCTTGAATACTCAGGGTTGATGCCTTATAGGACTGACTGGTTTGAACTCCTTGCTGTCCAAAGGACTCTCAAAGATATTCTCCAGCAGCACAATTGGAAAGCATCAATTCACTAATCGTTAGTCTTCTTTATGATCCAACTCTTACATCCATTCATGACTATTAGAAAAACCATCATCACAAAAGGTCATCACCATAATGACCTTTGTCAGCAAGGTGATGCCTTTGCTTTTTAATATGCTCTCTAGGTTCACGATAGTAAAGTAATGCTTAAAATTCTCCAAGCTAGGCTTCATCAATAGNCGTTAGTCTTCTTTATGATCCAACTCTTACATCCATTCATGACTATTAGAAAAACCATCATCACAAAAGGTCATCACCATAATGACCTTTGTCAGCAAGGTGATGCCTTTGCTTTTTAATATGCTCTCTAGGTTCACGATAGTAAAGTAATGCTTAAAATTCTCCAAGCTAGGCTTCATCAATAGATGAACTGTGAAATTCCATATGTTCAAGCTGGTTTTAGAAAAGGCAGAGGAACCAGAGATCAAATTGCCAACATCTGCTGGATCATCGAAAAAGCAAGATAATTCCAGAAAAACATCTATGTCTCCTTTATTGACCAGGCCAAATCCTTTGACTGTGTGGATCACAATAAACTGTGGAAAATTCTTAAAGAAATGGAAATACCAGACCACCTGATCTGCCTATTGATAAACCTATATGCAGGTCAGGAAGCAACAGTTAGAACTGGACATGGTACAGACTGGTTCCAAATAGGAAAAGGAGTATGTCAAGGCTGTATATTGTCACCCTGCTTATTTAACTTCTATGCAGAGTACATCATGGAGAGAAACGCTGGGCTGGAGGAAGCACAAGCTGGAATCAAAATTGCCAGGAGAAATATCAATAACCTCACATATGCAGATGATACCACCCTTATGGCAGAAAGTGTAGAGGAACTAAA
>SJYA01003246.1:141169-161555 GCA_006410615.1 Neotragus moschatus | reverse complement strand
TTTTCCAGAGTATTGAAAAAGTTGATTTTGGAAAAACTGACTTTGGTTTTATGTAGAAGTAGATTTTTGGAAGTTCTTACTCTGCCACCTCAGAAGTGCTTCTGATTGGTATCTTTTAAATTACATATCCAAATTTTCATTGTAGGTATATGGTTATTCCAGCTATTTATTTCATCTTGGGTCAATTCTCACACTTTGTGTCATCTGAGGTATTAATCCATTTATTTTAAATTGTTGACTTTATGAGCATAAGCTTGCTAATAAAACTCCATTGCTATCATATTAATGGATGTAGAATCTATACTTATATCTTCTTTTTTATTTTTAACATTGCTGATTTATGTCTTATTTCTTTCTATCTTTGTTAGCCTTAGTAAAATTTGTCCAACTTTTTAAATTTTTTCAAAGAACAAACTTTTGGTTTTGCCGTTTTCTCAATTATAAAATTTTATATTTAATAATGTTAATTATTATGATTATTATTCCCTTTATTTGTATGATTTTGATTTATTTTGTTATTCTTTTTCTAGTTTCTTAATGCTGGAACTTACACTATTAATTTAATACCTTTGCTCATTTCTAATGTAATCATTTAGTGCCATAAGTTTATTTTAGAAGACTGGCTTAGCTGCATCCCGCAATTTTAATATTTTGTATTTTCATTGACTTCTATAAAATTTTCATTTGCTTTGAGAGTCCCTCTTTGACTCATGAATTGAAGAAACATAGATATAAGCTGGTTCATAAATACATTTGTTACTTTTGTAGGTGGTGTAATAAATTCACTTCTGAAAGTCATTACCAAAGGCTCCTCCACCTGAAGTCTTGGGCACTCCAGCCCAAGAGAGGAAGCTGAAATATGGACCACTGAATCAAGGTAAATTGGATTTGGTCAAGCAGGAGATAGGAGACTGAACTTCAACATCTTAGAAATAAATGAACTAAAGTGTATAGGAATGGGCAACTTTAATTCTGATTACAATTATAACCACTGCTGTGGGCAAGAATCCTTTAGGGAGTAGCCCTCACAGTAAACAAAAGGGTCTGAAATGTAGTAATTGAGTGCAATCTCAAAATGACAAAATGATCTTGTTACAATTCCAAGGAAAACCATTCAGTATCACAGTAATCCAAGCATATGCCCCAATCACTGATGCTGGAGAAGCTGAAGTTGATTGGTGCAATGAAGCCTTGCAACACTTTCTAAAACTGAAAAAGAGATCCTTTTCATCATACAGGATTGGAACACAAAAGTAGGAAGTCAAGAGATACCTAAAATAACAGGCAAGTTTGGCCTTGGAGTACAAAATGAAGCAGGTCAAAGCCTAACATGGTTTCAAAAAGAGAATATGCTGTTCACAGCAGACATACTTTTTAAACAACCCAAGAGATAATTCTACACATGAGCATCACCAAATGGACAATATCAAAATCCTATTGATTATATTCTTTGCAGCTGAAGATGGAAAAGCATTATAGAGTCCTCAAAACAAGGCCTGGAGCTAACTGTGGTTCATATCATGAGCTCCTTATTGCAAATTTCAGCCTTAAATTGAAGAAAGTAGGGAAAACCATAGGCCATTCAGGTATGATCTAAATCAAATCACTTATGATTATACCATGGATGTGACAAACAGATCTGATAGAGTGCCTGAAGAACTATAGGTGGAGGTTCATTACACTGTACAGGAGGCAGTGACTAAAACAATCCCAAAGAAAAAATAAAACAAAAAGGCAAATGGATTGTCTGAGGCAGTTTTACAAATAGCTGAGGGAAAGGAGATGGAAAAGGCAAGGGAAAAAAGGAAAGAAATAGCCAACTTAATGGAGAGTTCCAGAGACAGCAAGGAGAGATAAGAAGCCCTTCCAAAATGGACAATCCAAAGAAATAGAGGAAGAAAACACAATGGGAAAGACCAGAGACTTCTTAAAGAAAATTGAAGATATCAAGGGAATGTTTCATGCAAGGATGGTCACAATAAATCACAAAAATGGCAAGAAACTAACAGAAGCAGAAGAGATTAAGAATAGATAACAGGAATACACAAAGTTCAGTTCAGTTCAGTAACTCAGTCGTGTCCGACTCTTTGCAAACCCATGAATTTCAGAACGCCAGGCCTCCCTGTCCATCACCATCTCCCGGCGTTCACTCGTCCATCACCTTCTCCCGGCGTTCACTCAGACTTATGCCCTTCGAGTCCATGATGCCATCCAGCCATCTCATCCTCTGTCGTCCCCTTCTCCTCCTGCCGCCAATCCTTTCCAGAATCAGAGTCTTTTCCAGTGAGTCAACTTTCCACATGAGGTGGCCAAAATACTGGAGTTTCAGCTTTAGCATCATTCCTTCCAAAGAAATCCCAGGGCTGATCTTCTTCAGAATGGACTTTTTGGATCTCCTTGCAGTCCAAGGGACTCTCAAGAGTCTTCTCCAACACCACAGTTCAAATCATCAATTCTTCAGCACTCAGCCGTCTTCACAGTCCAACTCTCACATCCATACATGACTACTGGAAAAACCATTGCCTTGACTAGACGGACCTTAGTCAGCAATGTCTCTGCTTTTGAATATACTATCTAGGTTGGTCATAACTTTTCTTCCAAGGAGTAAGCGTCTTTTGATTTCATGGTTGCATTCACCATCTGCAGTGATTTTGGAGCCCCCAAAAATAAAGTCTGACACTGTTTCCACTGTTTCCCCATCTATTTCCCATGAAGTGATGGGACCAGATGCCATGATCTTCGTTTTCTGAATNTCCACATGAGGTGGCCAAAATACTGGAGTTTCAGCTTTAGCATCATTCCTTCCAAAGAAATCCCAGGGCTGATCTTCTTCAGAATGGACTTTTTGGATCTCCTTGCAGTCCAAGGGACTCTCAAGAGTCTTCTCCAACACCACAGTTCAAATCATCAATTCTTCAGCACTCAGCCGTCTTCACAGTCCAACTCTCACATCCATACATGACTACTGGAAAAACCATTGCCTTGACTAGACGGACCTTAGTCAGCAATGTCTCTGCTTTTGAATATACTATCTAGGTTGGTCATAACTTTTCTTCCAAGGAGTAAGCGTCTTTTGATTTCATGGTTGCATTCACCATCTGCAGTGATTTTGGAGCCCCCCCAAAAAAATAAAGTCTGACACTCTTTCCACTGTTTCCCCATCTATTTCCCATGAAGTGATGGGACTGGATGCCATAAGCCTCGTTTTCTGGATGTTGAGCTTTAAGCCAAGTTTTCACTGTTCTCTTTCACTTTCATCAAGAGGCTCTTTAGTTCCTCTTCACTTTCTGCCATGAGGGTGGTGTCATCTGCATATCTGAGGTTATTGATATTTCTCCCAGAAATCTTGATTCCAGCTTGTGTTTCTTCCAGTCCAGCATTTCTCATGATGTATTCTGCATATAAGTTAAATAAGCAGGGTGACAATATACATCCTTGACGTACTCCTTTTCCTATTTGGAACCAGTCTGTTGTTCCATGTCCTGTTCTAACTGTTGCTTCCTGACCTGCATACAGATTTCTCAAGAGGCAGGTTAGGTGGCCTATTATTCCCATCTCTTTAGAAGACTTTAAAAAAATATCTTAATGATCCAGATAATCACAAGGGTGTGGTCACCATCCTAGACCAAGGCATCCTAGAGAGTCAAGTTAAGCATTACTATGAACAAAGCTAATGGAAGTGATGGAATTCCAGATGAGCTATTAAAGACCCTAAATTATGGTTCTATTAAAGTGCTGCACTCAATATGCCAGCAAATTTGGAAAACTTATCAGTGACTATAGGACCAGAAAAAGATCAGTTTTCATTTCAATCCCAAAGAAGGGCAATGCCAAAGAATGTTCAAACAACTGTACATATGCACTCATTTCACATGCTAGCAAGATTATGCTCAAAACCCTACAAGGTAGACTTCAGCAGTACATGAACTGATTATTTTCACATGCACAACTTGGGTATAAAAGAGGCAGAGGAGCCAGGGTTCAAATTGGCAACATTTGTTGGATCATAGAAAAAGTAATGGATATCCAGAAAAACATCTACACCTTCTTCATTGACCACCCTAAAGCCTTTGACTGTGGGTCACAACAAACTGTGAAAATTCTTAAAGAAATGGGACTACTAGTATACCCTACCTATCTCCTGAGAAACTTGTATGCAAGTCAAGAGCAACAGGTAGAACCATACATGAAACAACAGACTGGTTCAAAATTGGGATAGGAGTAAGTTGAGGCTATATAAAGTCACCCTGCTTATTTAACTTACATGCAATATACATCATGTGAAATGCCAGGCTGAATGAAGCACAAGCTGAAATCAAGATCACCAGGCAAAACACCAGCAAACTCAAATATGCCGATGATATAACTCAAGTGGCAGTAAGTGAATAGGAACTAAAGAGCCTCTTGAGGAAAGTGAAAGAAGAAAGTGAAATAGCTGGCTTGAAATTCAACATGAATAAAACTTAGATTGTAACATACTGTCCCACAATTTATGGTAAATAGAAGGAGAAAAAGTAGAAGCAGTCACAGATTTTATTTTCTTGGGCTCCAAAATCACTTCAGATAGTGATTACAGTCAGAAAAATGAGACACTTGCTCTTTGGAAGGAAAGCTATGACTAGCCTAGATGGCATATTATAAAGCAGAGATATTGACATAATGCCAAGATGGCAGTGTAGAAGGATGTGCCTTCAACTCCTCCTGCAAGAACACCAAAATCACAACCAACTGTTGAACAACAATTGACATGACAATGCTGCAGCCTTCCAAAAAGATATCCAACATCCAAAGACAGAGAATAAGTTGCATTGAGACAGTAGGAGGGGTGCAGTCACTCTAAAATCAATCCCATACTCACTGGTGGGAGACCCACAAACTGTAGAACAATAATTCCAAAGAAGTTTTCCCATTGTTTTCATGGTCCTGAGCCCCACGTCAGGCTTCACAACCTTGGGATCTAACAAAAAGAATGGGAATGCTCAGGGAATCTGGCTTTGAAGGCCAGCAGGATTTGATTATGGGACTTCCACAGGACTGGGGTAAACAGAGACTCCAGTCTTGCAGAGCACAAATGAAATCTGGCTTGCATCAAGACCCAAGAGCAATGACCCCATAGGAGACTAAACCACAACTATCTGCTAGTGTTGGATGGTCTCACGTGGATGCATGGGTCAGCAGGGGCTCACCACAGGATTGGGGCCACTGGCAGCCACAGTCCAGGAAGATTTCCTTGGCATAAGCCCTCTTGGAGATTGCCATTAACCTTACCATAGAATCCATAGACTCCAGGGATGGGTTGCCTGAGACCGAACAACAGGAAGGGAGCACTTATCAGAAAATAATTGGATTAAAGTTTTACTGAGCAGGGCCTGCCCACTAGAGAAACACCCATGTTCCCCTACCTATGTCCCTCCCATCAGGAAGCTGACAGAAGCCTCTTATCCTCATCCACCAGAGGGCAGACAGAAGCAGCAAGAACTGCATTCCACAGTGGGAACAAAAACCACATTAGAGAAAGTCAATCAGTATTAAAAAATAGAGTGCTATATCCCAGAGGAAGGGACAAGATTAAACTCCAGAAAAAAAAAAAAAAAAAAAAAAATGAAGTGGACAGAGGCAATATTCCAGAAATAGAATTCAGAGTAATGATAATGAAGATGATCCAGGATCCCAGAAACAAAACGGAGAAGATGCAAGAAATGTCTACCAAAAACGTAGAAAAACTAAAGAACAAACAGAGATGAATAATACATCAGCAGGAATCAATAGCAGAATAACTGAGGCAGAAGAATAGATAAGTGACCTGGAGGAAAGAATGATGGAAATCAGTGCCACAGAGAAGCATATTAAAAAAAAAAAAGTATGAAAAAAAATGGAGACATCTTAAGAGACTGCTGGGACAACATTAAATGCACTAACATTTGCACTATAGGAGTCCCCAAAGAAGAAGAGAGAAAGGATCCAAGAAAATATTTCAAGAGATAGTAACTGAAAACTTCCCTAATATGGGAAATCAAATAATCACCAAAATACAGAAAGCACAGAGAGCCCAAGGCAGGATAAACTAAGGAAGAATACACTGAGACACATAGTAATCAAACTGGAAAAAATTAAAGACACAGATAAAATATCAAAGGCAACAAGGGAAAAATGACAAATAACATACAAGGAATCTATCAGGTTATCAGCTGATTTCTCAACAAAAACTATACAATCAGGGAAATGCATATTTAAAGTGATAAAAAGGGAAGAACCTACAATCAAGAATACTCTCCTTCAGGTTTGATGGAGAAATGAAAAGCTTTCCCAACAAGCAAAAGTTAAGTGAACTCAGCACCACCAAACCAGCTTTAGAATAAATGCTAAAGGAACTTCCCTAGGCAGGAAACAAGAAAAGTAAAAGACTTACACAAAATAAATCTAAAACAATTAATAAACTGGTAATAGGATCATGTGCATGCATGCTGTTGCTTCAGTCATGTCTGACTCTTTGCAGCCCCATGGACTGTAGCCTGTCAGGCTCCTCTATCAGGACAAGAATGCTGGAGTAGGTTGCCATGTCCTCCTCCAGGTGATCGTACATATTGATAATTACCTTAAATGTAAATGGATTAAATGCACAAACCAAAAGACATAGCCTGACTGGGCAGATGAAAACATGTGCATGTATGCACTTCCACTTACTGTGTCACTCTGCTTAACCCTTCGAATAGTATGCAATTATTTTATATTATTAGATTAATCATGTTCTCATCATGGCTTGCAATTGTAATTATCTTTTATTGTTTGGCAATTGATGGTAAAAACTGATAAACATTTCTTACTATTGTGGTTATGTAACTATTATTCACTTAATACTATTGTATCATGATTGGTCAACAGAAAAATTATAGCATTATATACAACTAAAACTACCATTTAATAGAAAAACCTTTAATCAATTTAAGATCAAGATGCATATCAGAATCATTTTGAAATTTTTTTGCCCAGGTATTTCTTTTTTTCCTTCAAACCACCAGATATATTTCTAATGAGCAGTCATCTTTAAAAACAATTGGGCTATACAAAGACCTTTTACTTTTATCTAGTTTGCTTCACATTTTCTATTTCATATCCAATGCTCTGATTTCATTAGTTTATGTTTTCCAATTTATCTTTTTTTTTTTTTTGAGGGGATATTCTTTCTCAAGTCTTTATCAAGAACAATAGAAAAGTTTATACACACACACATAAGGAACCATAGATCAAATTGCCAGCATCCGTTGGATCATCAAAAAAGCAAGAGTTTCAGAAAAACATCTGTTTCTGCTTTATTGACTATGCCAAAGCCTTTGACTGTGTGGATCACAAGAAATTTCTTTGTTGGAAAACTCCTAAAGAAATGGGAATACTAGAACACCTGATCTGCTTCCTGAAAAATCTATATGCAGGTCAAGAAGCAACAGGTAAAACTGGACATGGAACAACAGACATGTTCCAAATAGGCAAAGGAGAACATCAAGGCTGTATATTGTCACCCTGCTTATTTAACTTCTACGCAGAGTACATCATGAGAAATGCCAGGTTGGATGAAGCACAAGCTGGAATCAAGATTGCCGGGAGAAATATCAATAACCTCAGATATTAAGATGACACTACCCTTATGGCAGAAAGTGTAGAGGAACTAAAAAGCCTCTTGATGAAAGTGAAGGAGGAGAGTTAAAAGTTGGTTTAAAACTCAATATTCATAATACTAAGAACATGGCATCCAGTCACATCACTTCATGACAAATAGATGGGAAAACCGTGGAAACAGTGACAAACTTTATTTTGAGGGGCTCCAAAATCATTGCAGATGGTGACTGCAGCCATGAAATTGAAAGATGCTTGCTGCTTACAAGAAAAGCTATGACCAACTTAGACAGCATATTAAAAAGCAGAGACATTGCTTTGTCAGTGAAGGTCCATCTAGTCAAAGCTATGATTTTTCCAGTAGTCATGTATGGATGTGAGATTTGGACTGTAAAGAAAGCTGAGCACCAGAGGGCGGTCCTAAGATGATGGAGGAATAGGACAGGGAGACCACTTTCTCTCCCACAAATTCATCAAAAGAACATTTAAACGCTGAGTCAATGCCACAAAACAACTTCTGAATGCCAGCAGAGGACATCAGACACCCAGAAAAGCAGCCCATTGTCTTTGAAAAGAGGTAGGAAAAAATATAAAAGACAAAAAAAGAGACAAAAGAGGTAGGGATGGAGCTCAATCCTGGGAAGGGAGTCTTAAAAAGAGAGGTTTCCAAACACCAGGAAACACTCTCACTGCCTAGTTTGTGGTGAGCCTTGGAAGCACAGAGGGCAACATAACAGGGAGGAAAAATAAATAAATAATTAAAACCCACAGATTACAGGTAACTCCCCCAGCAGAGAAGCAGCGTAGATGCCTACATCTGCCACTAGCAAGCAGGGGCTGGGCAGGGAGGTGTGGGCTGCATTGCTTAGAGTAAGGATCTGGCCCAAATTCCCTGCCTTGAGTGTAATCAGAGTGAACTAACTTGGAGTAGCAAACCAGACTGTGGAATAGCTACCACATGAAAAGCTCTAACATAAAACACCACCAAGACCACACACAGCACAAAAGACGGAACAAAATTAGCTGGCTGCAGACCATCCCCCTCCGGTGACAGGCAGCCAGAGCAGGAAGGGGGCAATCACAGCCCCAGAGAGACATTATCTACCAAAAGGCAAGCAGGCTCCTTTGCTAACTAAGTCTTCTTGGGGTTCTTGACAGTCATCATCTGCCTGAGAAAGTGTGCCAGTTGTATACCCAGAAAACCGAGCAGCAGGGACATGAAAGGAGATAAGTCACAGTGACTGTGCTTGCCAAACACCTGAGCTACTTGGACCTGGGAAGGGCACAAAACGCAGGCCCAACCAAGTCTGCCCTCTGAGGACTACCTGAGTCCCTGAACCTGAGCGGCTTAGACCTGGGAGGTGCATGCAGCTCAGGTCCAGCCTCGGACAATTCCCAGCAGAACAACCTAGAGCCTGAGATGTGTGCACCACGAGTGGGGGCAGGCCCAGTGTGGCTGAGATACTGCAAGCATGTGCCAGTATTATTGGTTTGCAGTGTCCCTCCCTCCCCACAGCGTGACTGAACAAGTGAGTCTAAAAAAAGTGTCCACCACCACCCCCTTTGTGTCAGGGTGGAAATCAGACACTGAAGAGACCAGCAAACAGAAGAAGCTAAAACAGAGTTAACCACCTTGGAAGTGACAGGTGCAGTAGATTAAAACACTGTCGTTAGTACAGACTACATAGGAAGGGGCCTATAGATCTTGAGAAATATAAGCCGGACCAAGGAACTATCTGAAAATGAACTGATCCCACACTGCCCACAACACTAGAGAAAGCCCTAGATATATCTTTACTATTTTTATGATCATTCTTTTTTAGTTTTTTCTTTTCTTTTACCTTTTTTAAATTTTTAAATCCTCTATTACTCCTTTAATTTTCACTTTTATAACCTACTTTTCAACAAGAAAAAGAAGACCCTATTTTTAAAGCAAACTTATATATATATATATATATATATAATTTTGTGACTTTTTTTCTTCTTTTTCTATTCTTTAATATTGTATTTTTGAAAATTCAACCTCTAGAGTTTTAATCTTTGCTTTTTGGTAGTTATTATCAATTTTGTACCTTTTAAAACCCAATCTTCAGTACCCATTTTTATTGGGAGCGAGATTACTGGCTTGACTGCTCTCTCCTCCTTTGGACTCTCCTTTTTCTCCACCAGGTTGCCTCTGTCTCCTCCCTCCCCCTTCTCTTCTCTATGCAACTCTGTGAATTTCTGTGTGTTCCAGACAGTGGAGAACACTTAGGGAACTGATTACTGGCTGGATCTCTCTCCTTTTCATTTCCCCCTTTTATCCTCCTGCCACCTCTGTCTCTTCCTCCCTCTTCTCTTCTCTGTATAACTCCATGAACATCTCTGAGCAGTCCAGACTGTGGAGTGCACATAAGAAAATGATTACCGGCTAGCTTGCTCTCTCCTCTTTTGATTCCACCTCATCTCATTCAGGTCACCTCTAACTTTCTCCTCCATCTTCTCTTCTCCATGTAACTGTGAACCTCTCTGGGTGTTCCTCACTGTGGAGAAACTTTTCATCTTTAACCTAGGTGTTTTATCAACAGTGCTGTATAGAAGAAGTCTTGATACTACTGTAAAATAAGACTGAAAACCAGAAGAAGGAGGCTTAAGTACAAATCCTGAGAACATCAGAGAACTCCTGACTCCAGGAAACATTAATTGATAGGAGATCATCAAACATCTCCATACCTACACTGAAACCAAGCACCACCCAAGGGCCAACAAGTTCCAGAGCAAGACATACCACACAAATTCTCCAGCAACACAGGAACACAGCCCTGAGCTTCAATATAAAGGCTGCCCAAAGTTACCCTAAAACAATTGACATCTCATAACTCATTACTGGACACTTCATTGCACTCCAGAGAGAATAAATCCAGCTCCACCCACCAGAATGCTGACACAAGCTTCCCTAACCAAGAAACCTTGGCAAGCCACTGATAAAACGCCATCCACAATGAGGAAACTCCACAATAAAGAGAACCCCACAAACTGCCAGAATACAGAAAGGCCACCCAAAATGCAGCAATATAAACAAGATGAAGACACAGAGGAATACCCAACAGGTAAAAGAACAGGATAAATGCCCACCAAACCAAACAAAAGAGAAAGAGATAGGGAATCTACCTGAAAAAGAATTCAGAATATTGATAGTGAAAATGATCCAAAATCTTGAAATCAAAATGGAATCACAGATAAATAATCTGGAGACAAGGATTGAGAAGATGCAAGAAAGGTTTAACAAGGACTAGAAGAAATTTTAAAAAAAGGTCAATATATAATAAATAATGCAATAAATGAGATAAAAAAACACTCTGGAGGCAAAAAATAGTAGAATAACAGAGGCACAAGATAGGATTAGTGAAGTATACGATAGAATGGCAGAAATAAATGAATCAGAGAGGAAAAAAGAAAAATGAATTAAAAGAAATTAAGACAATCTCAGAGCAATCCAGGACAGTATAAAACGCTTCAATATTCAAATCATAGGAGTCCCAGAAGAAGAAGACAAAAAAAAAAAAAAAAAAGACCGTGAGAAAATACTTGAGGAGATGATAGTTGAAAACTTCCATAAAATGGAGAAGGAAATAATCACCCAAGTCCAGGAAACCCAGAGAGTCACAAATAGGATAAACCCAAGGTGAAACACCCCAAAACACATGTTAATCAAATTAACAAAGACCAAACACAAAGAACAAATATTAAAAGCAGCAAGGGAAAAACAACAAATAACACACAAGGGGATTCCCATAAGGATAACAGCTGATCTTTCAATAGAAACTCTTCAGGCCAGGAAGGAATGACAAGACATACTTAAAGTGATGAAAGAAAATAACCTACAGCCCAGATTACTGTAATCAGCAAGGACCTCACTCAAATATGAAGGAGAAATCAAAAGCTTTACAGATAAGCAAAAGCTGAGAGAATTCAGCACCACCCAACCAGCTCTCCAACAAATGCTAAAGGATACTCTCTAGACAGGAAATGCAAAAAGGGTGTATAAACCCAACCCCAAAACAATAAAGTAAATGGCAATGGGATCATACTTATCGATAATTACCTTAAACATAAATGAGTTGAATGTCCCAACCAAAGGACAAAGACTGGCTGAATAGATACAAAAACAAGACCCCTATATATGTTGTCTACAAGAGACCCACCTCAAAACAAGGGACACATACAGACTGAAAGTGAAAAGCTGGAAAAAGTTATTCCATGCAAATAGAGACCAAAAGAAAGCAGGAGTAGCAATACTCATATCAGAAAAAATAGACTTTAAAACAAAGGCTGTGTAAAGAGACAAAGAAGGCCACTACACAATGATCAAAGGATCAATTCAAGAAGAAGGTATAATAATTATCAATATATACGCATCAACATAGGAGCACTGCAATATGTAAGACAAATGCTAACAAGTATGAAAGGGGAAATTAACAATAACACAATAATATTGGGAGACTTTAATACCACACTCACACCTATGGATTGATCAACTAAACAGAAAATTCACAAAGAAACAAAACTTTGAATGATAAAATAGACCAGTTAGACCTAATTGACATGAATAGGACATTTCACCCCAAAACAATGAATTTCACCTTTTTCTCAAGTGCAGATGGAACCTTCTCCAGGATAGATCACATCCTGGGCCATAAATCAAGCCTTGGTAAACTCAAAAAAATTGAAATCATTCCAAGCATCTTTTCTGACCATAATGCAGTAAGATTAGATCTCAATTACAGAAGAAATGCAAATAAAAATTCCACCATATGGAGGCTGAACAACATGCTTCTGAATAACCAACAAATCACAGAGGAAATCAAAAAAGAGATCAAAATATGCATAGAAATGAAAGAAAATGAAAAGACAACAACCCAAAACCTGTAGGACACTGTAAAAGCAATGCTAAGGGGAAGGTTCATAGCAATACAGGCATACCCCAAGAGACAAGAAAAAAGTAAAAAAAAAAAAAATAATAATAACCTAGCAATACATCAAAAGCAACTAGAAAAGGAAGAAAAGAAGAACCTCAGGGTTAGTAGAAGGAAAGCAATCTTAAAAATTAGGACAGAAATAAATGCAAAAGAAACAAAAGAGACCATACCAAAAATCAACAAAGCCAAAAGTTGGTTCTTTGAGAGGATAAATAAAATTGGCAAACCATTAGCCAGACTCATAAATAAACAAAGGTAGAAGAATAAAATCAATAAAATTAGAAATGAAAATGGAGAGATCACTACAGACAACACAGAAATACAAAGGGTCATAAGAGACTACTATCAGCAATTATATGCCAATAAAATGGAAAATGTGGAAGAAATGGACAAATTCTTAGAAAAGAACAACTTGCCAAAACTGAACCAGGAAGAAATAGGAAGTCTTAACAGACCCATCACAAGCACAGAAATTGAAACTGTAATCAGAAATCTTCCAGCAAACAAAAGCCCAGGACCAGACGGCTTCACAGCTGATTTCTACCAAAAATTTAAAGAAGAGCTAACACCTATCCTACTCAAACTCTTCCAGAAAATTGCAGAGGAAGGTAAACTTCCAAACACATTCTATGAGGCCACGATCACCCTAAAAACCAAAACCTGACAAAGATGGCACAAAAAATAAAACTACAGACCAATGTCACTGATGAACATAGATGTGAAAATCCTTAACAAAATTCTAGTAATCAGAATCCAACAACACATTAAAACGATCATCCACTGTGACCAAATGGGCTTTATCTCAGGGATGCAAGGATTGTTCAATATCCAGAAATCAATCAATGTAATATACCACATTAACAAATTGAAAAATAGAAGCCATATGATTTTCTCAATAGATACAGAGAAAGCCTTTGACAAAATTCAACATCCATTTATGATAAAAACTCTCCAGAAATCAGGAATAGAAGGAACATATCTCAACATAATAAAAGCTATATATGATAAACCCACAGAACACATNTCAATGTAATATACCACATTAACAAATTGAAAAATAGAAGCCATATGATTTTCTCAATAGATACAGAGAAAGCCTTTGACAAAATTCAACATCCATTTATGATAAAAACTCTCCAGAAATCAGGAATAGAAGGAACATATCTCAACATAATAAAAGCTATATATGATAAACCCACAGAAAACATTATCCTCAATGGTGAAAAATTGAAAGCATTTCCCCAAAGTCAAGAACAAGACAAGGGTGCCCACTTTCACCACTACTATTCAACATTGTGTTGGAAGTTATGGTCACAGCAATCAGAACAGAAAAAGAAATGAAAGGAATTCAAATTAGAAAAGAAGAATTAAAACTCTTACTGTTTGCAGATGACAAGATCGTCTACATAGAAAACCGTGAAGACTCCACCAGAAAATATCTAGAGCTAATCAATGAATATAGTAAAATGGAAGGATATAAAATCAACACACAGAAATCCCTTGCATTCCTATACACTAATAATGAGAAAACAGAAAGAGAAATTAAAGAAACAATTCCATTCCCCAATGCAATGCAAAGAATAAAATATTTAGGAATATATCTACCTAAAGAAACAAAAGACCTGTATATAGAAAACTATAAAACACTGGTGAATGAAATCAAAGAGGACACTAATAGATGGAGGAATGTACCATGTGCATGGATTGGAANTAAAGAAACAATTCCATTCCCCAATGCAATGCAAAGAATAAAATATTTAGGAATATATCTACCTAAAGAAACAAAAGACCTGTATATAGAAAACTATAAAACACTGGTGAATGAAATCAAAGAGGACACTAATAGATGGAGGAATGTACCATGTGCATGGATTGGAAGAATCAATATAGTGAAAATGAGTATACTATCCAAAGCAATCTATAAATACAATGTAATCCCTATCAAGCTACCAATGGTATTTTTCACAGAGCTAGAATATATAACTTCACAATTTGTATAGAAATACAAAGAACCTCGAATAGCCAAAGTAATCTTAAGAAGAATGGAACTGGAGGAATCAACCTGCCTGACTTCAGGCTCTACTACAAAGCCACAGTCATCATGACAGTATGGTACTGGCACAAAGACAGAAATACACATCAATGGAACAAAATAGAAAGCCCAGAGATAAATCCACACGCCTATGGACACCTTATCNACAAGCAATAAATGCTGGAGAGGGTGTGGAGAAAAGGGAACCCTCTTACACTGTTGGTGGGAATGCAAACTAGTACAGCCACTATGGAGAACAGTGTGGAGATTCCTTTAAAAATTGCAAATAGAACTGCCTTATGACCCAGCAATCCCACTGCTGGGCATACACACTGAGGAAATCAGAATTGAAAGAGACATATGTACCCCAATGTTCATCACAGCACTGTTTATAATAGCCAGGACATGGAAACAACCTAGATGTCAATCAGCAGATGAATGGATAAGAAAGCTGTGGTACATATACACAATGGAATATTACTCAGCCATTAAAAAGAATACATTTGAAGCAGTTCTAATAAGGGGGATGAAACTGGAGCTTATTATACAGAGTGAAATAAGCCAGAAAGAAAAACACCAATACAGTATACAAACTCATATATATGGAATTTAGAAAGATGGTAAAGATAACCCTGTATGCGAGACAGCAAAACAGACACAGATGTATAGAAAAGTCCTTTGGACTCTGTCAGTGAGAGCGAGGGTGGGATGATTTGGAAGAATGGCCTTGAAACATGTTCAATATCAAATGTGTAATGAATCGCCAGTCCAGGTTGATGCAGGATCCAGGATGCTCGGGGCTGGTGCACTGGGATGACTCAGAGGGATGGTATGGGGAGGGAGGTGGGAGGGAGTTCAGGATGGTGAACATGTGTACACCCATGACGGATTCATGTCAATGTGTGGCAAAACCAATACAATATTGTAAAGTAATTAGCTTCCAATTAAAATAAATAAATTTATATTTTAAAAGGAATATTTTAAGATACTGATAAAAGAAGTCAAAAAGACAACAAAAACGGACGGAGAGATATGTCATGTTCTTGGAATGGAAGAATCAGTATTGTGAAAATAATGATACTAACCAAAACAAATTACAGATTCAATCCCTTTCAAATGTCCAACCACACTTTCCACAAAATTAGAATTTAAAAAGTTACCATTTGTACAGAAACACAAAAGACCCTGAATATCCAAACCAATCTTGAGAAAGCAAAAGAGAGTTGGAGGAAGCCAATTCTATACTACAAAGCTACAGTAATCACGACAGTATGGTACTGGCACAAAAACAGAAACATAGATCTATGAGACAGAATATAAAGCCCAAAGATGAACCCACACACCAATGGCCACCTAAACTTTGATGAAGGAGGCAAGGATATATAATGGAGAAAACAGGTCCTTCATTTAGTGGTGCTGGAAAACTTGACAGCTACATGTAAAAGAATGAAATTAGAACACTCTAACACCATACACAAAATTAAACTTGAAATGTATTAAAGTCCTAAATGTAAGGTCAGACACTCTAAAACTTGTAGAAGAAAATGTAGAAAACACTTTGACCTAAATTGCAGCAAGATCTTTTTTTGACTCACTTCCTAGAGTAATGAAAATGAAAGCAAATTGTTTTTTTTATGAAATAGGATAAGGGGACAACAGAGGATACTGACTTGATGGACGTGAATCTGAGTGAACTCCAGGAATTGGTGATGGACAGGGAGGCCTGGCATGCTGCGATTCATGGGGTCGCAAAGAGTTGGACACGACTGAGTGACTGAACTGAACTGAACTGAATTAAGCTTAAAACCTTTTGCACAACAAAGGAAACCATAAACAAAAGAAAAAGACAACACTCAGAATGGGAGAAAAATATTTGGAAATAAAGCAAATGTCAAAGAATTAATCTACAAAATATGCAAACCAGTCATGTAGCTCAGCATCGAAAAAAAAAAAATCAAAAAATGGGTAGAAGTTGTAAATAGACATTTCTCCAAAGAAGACATACAGATGGCCAACAAAAATATGAAAAGATTCTCGACATTTCTAATTGTTGGAAAACTGTAAACAAAACTGCAAGAATTATCTCATACAAGTCAGAACGGCCATCATTAACATATCCACAAACAATAAATGCAGAAGAAAGTGAGGAGAAAAGGGAAATTTCTTACACTGTTGGTGGGAATGTAAATTGATAAGTCACTATGGAAAATAGTGTGGAGATTCCTTAAAATCTAAAAGTATCTACCATATGCTCCAACAATCCAACTCCTGAGCATATATCAAGAGAAAAATTGTAATTTGAAAAGATATACACACCCCAATATTCACTGCAGACCCATTTACAATATCCAGGGCATGGAAGCAAGCTAAATGTCCATCAGCAAAGAAATGCATAAAGAAAATATGGTACATATATACAATGGAATATTACTCAGCTATAAAAAGAAATGAAATTGTGCCATTTGCAGAGACATGAATGCACCAAAAGACTGTCATACAGAATGAAATAAGTCAGAATCAGAAAAATAAATATCAAATGATATCCCTTATGTTTGTAATATAAAAGGATTATACAGATGAACTTATTTGGAAAGCAGAAATAGAGACACAGACACAGAGAACAGACATGGATACTGGGGATAAGAGGGGTGATAAGAATTGGGAGAATGAGATTGACATATATATACTACTGTGTATATAATATAGAACTAATGAAAACCTACTATATAGCACAGGGAACTCTATTCAATACTATGTGATACCTTAGTGGGAAGGAAATCCAAAAGGGAGGGGATATATGTGTACATACAGCTGATTTACTTTGCTATACAGCAGAAACTAACAAAACATTGTAAAACAATTATACTTCAATAAGTTAATTAAGAATAAAATAAAATACACAGGAAAACATTAAAATATATGGCAAGTTCAAACTATAATGACTGTCATAGGCTCAATGTTCTCTGAAAATTAAACAAGAAATTGATCACATCCTATTTGGCAGACAGTTATCTAGGACATTACTAGAAGTTACTGAGAAATATAGTACTTGACTAGGTATTCAAGCATTCAAAATGAGCACAATTTTGAGAAATGGATGTGAATAGGAGAGGCATGTACACTGTAGCTGGACATTGATCAACTCAAGTGATGTTAACAGTTAAAGGCTAAATTGAAATGAAAGATCTAAATGCAATGCCATTTAAAATAATGTATTATTATGTTTTCAGAAAATAGTCATTTCCATCAGTCATTTCTATGAATTTTTTACAACAGTTCTTTTTTAAGACACATGATTTTCTAACTTTATCATGCCACCCCAAAAGTTAAGAACAACTTTTGTTCATGTTGCATATATAGGATTATAAATAGCTAGTAAAGCTTTCCAAATTTTAATGTACACTTCACACTGATAAATTGTGGTAGACTATTCAACCATTTCTCTCTTAAAATATCAAGGTCTCATACAATGAAAAACAACAGTCAAATAGCTAATGGCAGTTATCTGCTCCATTTGTCATCCTCAGAAATTCTTCTCACCTTCTGCCTGTCAAAGCTTTTGTCCGTTGTTATATAAAGTGGTGTCTCATGCAATTGAGACACATTGTTCATTTCAGTTCCCTGAGTTGTAAGACTTGATGGCCAGAGGCCACCATTATTTCCCTATCCCATCTGTCATCCAGCAAGCAAGAATAAGATGTGACTTGAGACGCCAGAGGTGTCTTTCATTTGCTCATGATAAAGAGTCCCTATTATTTTTGGTCCCAGGCTGATCTGTTGAATTGCTGAGGTGAAGCTTCATATGATAGAGTCCCCATTCAACTTAGATCATCCAGCTTATTGGCTGACTTAGGGCAAGTACGGCTCAGGGGGTACAAAGTGTGCTCCACGTGCCATTGCAGTATCTGCCAGAACTCAATGGTATTATTTTTAAACTGTAACAAGCACATAATATATTATATAGCTGGTGTTCAATCAATCATCATTGAATATATTAGTGAATGAGAATAAAGGAAAATACATATAGTATGATTTGCATTGAACCCAGTCTCTGATGTGAACAGAATAAGACATACAACTATTGAACTGAGCAATGTTCAGAGACTGTTGCACATAGGAATGCAACAAAAATGCATGCTTCATCTGGGTTTACATGTTCATATCATAGGTCTTCCTTTTTCTGTATTTAACAGTTCAGATTGAAACACTTAATATTACAAAAGCAACAGAGTCCTCCAACTACTGTATGTGTTGTGGATAGGTTACAGGTGTGCTGAGATTTGTGCACTCTGAGGGATAACCTCAGAGTGGTTGGCCAGCATCTGAAGTGGCCAGAGTTCTAGGTATGAAGTTACCAAAGTCCCAGTGCAAGTTACCCCTGTCTCAAGAACCCCTTTCTGTTTATTTCAGTATACTATATAAATATTTTCAATGTCCACATGTGCCATGAAGGGAAGTGGTTTGTAAATTCCAGACAGACCATAATCTTGAGTACCCCCTGTAAATATTTTAATGTATAATATTCACCCAAGACTTGTTTGTTGCTCCCTAGCTGCTATTGAGAGTTTACATATAATTTTTAAATATTTTAGGGGCTTTTCCTAGAAAATTCATCTTTGCCGTTTTATCTATATTTTTTTATTTAATCAAATGTGTCATACTGTCTTACAATCTTAGTGAATCCATGACAATTTAATGGTTACTCTCCTATTAGGAAATACTTTATCTGTCTAAAATGAAATAAGTGGAAGTGAAAGTGAAGTCACTCAGTCATGTCTGATTCTTTGCAACCCCATGGACTGTGGCCTACCAGGCTCCTCAGTCCATGGGATTCTCCAGGCAAGAATACTGGAGTGGGTTGCCATTTCCTTCTCCAAAAAATGGAATAAGTCTGTACTAAAACAGGCCAAGGATCTGTAATTAAGTATATGTTCACTTTATTTTTTAAAGAAAAATGCATAACCACCCAACATATACTTCAAAGAAGAAGAAATACATCCTTCTTGTGGTTAAAATGTTTGTCTCTACATTGAAACATGTGAAATTTGCCACCTGTGATAATCCATTATTGATTCACTCATTTGGCAAATATTTTTAAGAATTTTTTGTGAAACGATAAATTCACAAGGAGAAAAAGAGAAAGGTAAGGCATGGTTCTTATTCCTAAGGAGTTCATAGTCTGTTAGGAGAGGCAAGACATGAACACATTAAAAATAGTTTAAAATAATGTTACAAAAATGCAAGCTATTTCCTGTGGTGACATAAAATGAAATGTGTCAAAGGACTCATAATGATTATAGGTAATATAGGGGCTCAAAGGAGCACAAGGGTGTTATATGACTTCCTAGAGGTGATAGGAGCTAAACTGGGCTTTGAAGAAAGGAGGAAGAAAAATAGTAATAACAAACACTCACATAGCAACTACTCTGTGTCGGTCACCTTTTTCAGTCATATACTGCTTCATTTAATATTCACTAATACAGAAATTTACAGGCTTCCCCGAAGGCTCAGTGGTAAGGAAGCTGCCTGCAATGAAGAAGACACAGGCTTAATCCCTGGGTCAGGAAGATGCCCTGAAGAAGGAAATGGCAACCTTCTCTGGTATTCTTACCTGGAGGATTCCATGGACAGAGGAGCCTGGTGGGCTATAGTCCCAAGGATTGCAGAGTCGGACATGACTGAATATGAGTCACCACTGAATACAGAAAGTTAAGGAACAAAGAGCTTTGGTGACTTGCCTAAGGTAATACAGCTAGTCAGTGTGAGAATAAACCATGGGCAGTCT
>SJYA01003246.1:103495-121345 GCA_006410615.1 Neotragus moschatus | reverse complement strand
TTTTTTTTTTTTTTTTTTTTGTAAAAGGCTTAAAGGGAAAAGAACTAATAAACTTGCAAGATTACTTTCAGCTATTTTGAGTGTTATTTAAGGTACAAAAGGTATAAAACAATACATTTATTTTTTATTGACTTACAATGTGTCAGTTTTTAGGTGTACGGCAAAATAATTCATATATATGTAAATTCTTTTTCAGATTCTTTTCTAAGTTGCTACAAGATATTGAATGTAGTTCCCTATGTTATTCAGTAGGATACATTTGTTTAATGCTTATTTCTAATCAACAAATGACTAACATTATTGACAATAAATACTATTGACAACAAATGGAATTAGGGTTAGGGTTAACCTATGGTGTTTGAGCCTCTGACACACATAAACGTGAAAGGGAAAAAGACTAAGTGGATATTGTTTACTGTAACTGTTCTGAGTGTTGCTTTCTGAAACTACATAGATAGTGCAAACTTTGCAATTGGGTCTATAAGCATATTTGCTAGACCTTTAACTTGTTTTGACTTGAGGTAGTATGGCATGTTTTTACTTATTATTATTTTTTTAATCTTCCTTTACTGGGCACCAGGGTCATGCTGACTAAGTATGTGTAAGTGCTATTCTTTCTCTTTTAAAAACTTGAGGTGATGTAGTCCTGTTATATCTGATGTTTGGTCTTTGCGATGAAAGGAATAAAAGTGTGTTTGTTTCATACATTCAAAACAGAGCTAGAAGACCAGTGTTGGCATTTTATCAAGCACATTCCTGCATCTCTGGGATCTTGAATTTCCTGAATTGTATCAAACTCCAGGACAACACCAGTCCTTCTCAAAGGAACATCTGCTAGCAGCTTCCAGCTGCAAACTTATAGTCTCAAAGACTTCTCTGGGAATATACAAGACAAGGATTTCAAACCCCAACTAATATATTTTCACAACCTTACTTGCAGCTCCAATGATATTTCATTGGAAAGAATTCATGGAACTAAGTGTAACACTGCAGATTTTTCCTTTATAAGGCTACCTCATCCCCACTTTGTAATCCAGTGGAAGACAATTCAAGTGCTTCTGAAATCTGTGTGTCCCGGCCTCTAGCTTTCACTTTTGCTCACATGAAACTCTCTTCTTCTATTCTTATTATGAATTGTATGCTGATTATTTCCATGGACAAAATAGAAAGTAAACAATTCAAATGGAAAAGAAAACAAAATAGAGCAAATAAACAACAACAAAATAGAACAAGACAAACCAACTCAAAATCTTAAGCTTTGTCAACTGGAAAATATTATTAATTGGATTAAATTGGAAATGTTTGCAAATGGATGTACCATTCTGTGAAACTACATGTTAGGACTTTTGGTAGAGAAACTATCCTTGGGGAATATGACAGACAACAGGGCCAGCAACTTCTATTTCAATTTCAAGAAGAAAAATAAAATAAAATGTCCAAGCCACTATCACTCTTATTGTCCAATTGATTCCTGAAAAATTTTCCTCAGCAAAATCTGTCCCTGCAATCTTGGTGGTCATTTGTATATTTGTGAACAAACCTGGAAGGGAATCAATGCATCTGGATGATCCAACAACAAAGCCTTGATGTGTTCAACAAATCCATGGTGGGAAAACCAACTGGATTCCATAGAAACTGCTGGCAAACTGTTTATTTTTTAAAACTGAGATAAGCATTTAAGATCTAACCCTTAGCTAGTTAATGCTTAATATAGTATCATTATAATTACAATGCTATATATTAGATCTCCAGAGATTATTCATATCCAAACTGCAAGTTTGTATACTTTTGTTAACATTTCCTCATTTTCCCCATCCCTCAACCCCTGATAGCCACCAATATACTCTCTGATTCTGTGAGTTTAGCTTTTTTAGCCTTTACATAGAAATGATACAGTCTTTCTCTCTTAATTCACTTAGCATAATTCCCTCAAGATCCATACATGGTGTTGCAAATGACAGGACTTTTTATTTCTCTCTTAATTGACTAGTAGGTAGGTATGTAGATAGATATCACTGCTCAGTCACTAATTCCTGTCTGACTGCAACCCTATGGATGCATGCATGCCAGGCTTCCCTGTCCATCACCATTTCCTGGAGTTTGTTCAAACTCATGTCCATTGAGTTGGTGATGCCATCCAACCATCTCATCTTCTGTCATCCCCTTTTTCTCCTGCCTTCAATCTCTTTCTGGAATTCCCTTGCTTTTTCTATGATTCAACAGATGTTGGCAATTTGATGTCTGGTTCCTCTACCTTTTCTAAATCCAACTTGTACATCTTGAAATAAGTTCATATCTGAAATATATAAAGAAATAATAAAGTCAATAAAAAGAAAGCCTCAACAATCCAGTTAATAATAGACATTGTTCCAAAGAAGACACATAAATGGTAAACAAGTAAATTAAAAGATATGTGATAGCATTAATCATCATGGAAATAAAAATTAAAACCACAAAGAGGTATCAGTTAATACTCGTTAGAATGACTATTGTCAAAAAGACAAGAGATAACAAATATTGATGAGAATGTGAAAAAAAGAAACTCGTGTACACACTGGTGAGGATGTAAATTAATTGACTCAACCACTATGGAAATTTCTCCAAAAAATAACAATAGAACTACCATATGATCCACCAATCACACTTCTCTGTATATATCCAAAGTAAATGAAAACAGGTTATCAAAAAAAAACCCCACTACATTCCCATGTTTATCACACTATTAGTCACAATAGTTAAGATATGGTAACAACTGTATCATATACACTAATTATGGTAATGAACATATCCGTCAGTCAATGGACAAATGGATAAAGAAGATGCAAGAGAATTCCAGAAAAAAAATCTGCTTCTACTTCATTGACTACTCTAAAGCCTTTGACTGCGTGGATCACAGCAAACTGTGGAAAACTCTTAAAGCCATTGAATACCAGACCAACTTAACTGCCTCCTGAGAAACCTGTATGCAGGTCAAGAAGCAACAGTTAGAACCAGACATAGAACAATGGACTGGTTCAAAATCAGGAAAAGAGTATGCCAAGGCTATATATATATATTCACCTTGCTTGTTTAACTTACATGCTGAGAATATCATGTGAAATTCTAGGCTGGACGAATCACAAGCTGAAATCAAGATTGCCTGGAGAAATAGCAACAACCTCAGATAATGTAGGTAATACCACCCTAATGGAAGAAAGAGAAGAAGAACTAAAGAGCCTATTTAAGAAGTGAAGGAGGAGAATGAAAAAGCTGGCTTAAAATTCAATATTCAAAAACTAAGATCATGGCATTTGGGTCCATCACTTCATGGGAAATTGATGGGGAAACAGTGGAAACAGTGTCAGACTTTATTTTTTTTTGGAGCTCTAAAAACACTGCAGATAGTGATTGCAGCCATGAAATTAAAAGACACTTACTCCTTGGAAAGAAAGTTATGACCGAACTAGACAGCATATTGAAAAGCAGAGACATTACTTTGGCAACAAATGTCCATCTAGTCAAGGCTATGGTTTTTCTCCTGGTCATGTATGGATATGAGAGTTGGACTGTGAAGAAAGTTGAACGCCGAAGAATTGATGCTTTTGAACTGTGGTGCTGGAGAAGACTCTTGAGAGTCCCTTGGACTGCAAGGAGATCCAACCAGTCCATTCTGAAAGAGATCAACCCTGGGATTTCTTTGGAAGGAATGGTGCTAAAGCTGAAGCTCCAGTACTTTGGCCACCTCATTTGAAGAGTTGACTCATTGGAAAAGACTCTGATGCTGGGAGGGATTGGGGGCAGGAGGAGAAGGGGACGACAGAGGATGGGATGGCTGGATGGCATCACTGACTCCATGGGCATGAGTCTGAGTGAACTCCGGGAGTTGGGGATTGACTGGGAGGCCTGGTGTGCTGCAATTCATGGGGTAGCAAAGAGTCGGACACAACTGAGCGACTTAACTGATAGATACCTCCATTTTCCTGTAGTCTGGACTATTTGCTCTTCAAGACTACTGCACAATTTTAATCCTGGCAATTTCCTTACCCTTCTCCTAATTCCCTCCATACTATATTTTCTGCTGTCTTGCTTTACTCCTCCTTTTTGCCAAAGCACACCCTGTATGATCTTCATAAGGAATGGTGCAATGATGATAAATGTTGAGCCCTTGTGCATTTGAATTTACATTTATNCTCTTCAAGACTACTGCACAATTTTAATCCTGGCAATTTCCTTACCCTTCTCCTAATTCCCTCCATACTATATTTTCTGCTGTCTTGCTTTACTCCTCCTTTTTGCCAAAGCACACCCTGTATGATCTTCATAAGGAATGGTGCAATGATGATAAATGTTGAGCCCTTGTGCATTTGAATTTACATTTATCATACTTTTGCTTAATTTAGTTTGCCCGGATATTAATTTTTAGATTGAAAAATAATTTTACCTCAGAGTTTTTTTAATTTTTATTTTTACTTTATTTTTTGCAATAATGTATTGGTTTTGCCATACATTGACATGAATTCGCCACTGGTGTACGTGAGTTCCCAATCCTGAACCACCCTCCCACCTCCCACCCCATATCATCTCTCTGGATCATCCCCATGCACCAGCCCCAAGCATCCTGTGTCCTGTATTGAACATAGACTGGCGANGGGGAAGGTTTTGGAGAATGGCACTGAAACATGTGTGCTGTCGTGTGGGAAACGAATCGTCAGTCTATATTCGGTACAGGATACAGGATGCTTGGGACTGGTGCATGGGGATGATCCAGAGAGTTTATGTGGAGTGGGAGGTGGGGAGGGGGTTCAAGATTGGAAACTCATGTACACCTGAGACTAAAAAATTTAAAATTAAAATTAAAAAAATAAAAATATAAAAATAAAATAAAATTTATATTTTTTCTTGCCTCCCCCCATCCAATTTTTTCTCTACTTTTTCATAACTATAGTCATGACCTAGTATATATTCTTTTATTTTTCTCCATGCTCATAAAATCACATATAGACAGCAGTCATTGTATTGACATTCTGCTGGTGTTGAATTTTCTTATTTGTCCTTTAATTGAAGAAGAATTTTCCCTTATCTCTTATATTATTGTTTGATATAGAATTCTTGGGTGGTAGGTTTTCTTACAATATTTTGGCCACTATAAAAATGTTGAGTCTTCTTTATATTTTCTGATTGAAAGACAGATAGATGTAAATCACTGAAATCCTGAATGTAATGACTTATTTTTCTGTGGCTAATATTGAGAGAGTCAATTCCTCTCTCAATAAGAAGAAAAAGTCCAGGGGTCCCCAAGGAGAGAGGGTTCTGGAATTCTCAAGGAGTAGGAAAGGACAAATGTGTGTGTGTGTGTGTGTGTGTGTGTTTTACCTCTACATTCCTTAGGGTTATATAACAATAATATATCCTGCTTGAGGACAGTTTCTAGAAAAAACCTTCTGACTAATCCTGTTATCTTAAAATGTAAATTATGGGAGTGGTTCTAGTAAGGTCTTTACAACCTCCAGACATCGTTTTGATTCACTGTAATAACTAATTAAAAGGTATATAACTCCATTGCTAACACTAGCAAGGGGGTCATCTTTCTGCCCCCTTCTGATATTTATGTCAGAAGCTTTATCTATCCCTTTTATACCTTAATAAAACGTTATTACCCAAAAGCTGTGAGCGATCGAGCCTCATCTCTGTCTGTCCCTGGATTGAATTCTTCTCCTCTGGAGGCCAAGAATCCCAGCATCTTTCATGGTTCAGCAACAGCCTTTCATCTTCGGGGCTTGTATTGGATTCTTCAGGACAAGATAAGGATGCTTGGAGCTCTAGTTCTTTGTTCTCCTAGTGAACACATTTTCTGCTGTATTTTACTAACCCTACAATGTGCTTGTGCGAATGAATGACATGCCCTGTGCAAAGCAAGTGAGGAGCCCTGTTCTGTGGTTCTGCAGTGACCTCCTACAGTTTATGGCAGAAACCTGTTGGGGGATTATACCAAACTGCCAATGCCAAGAGGCACCAAATGTCTCCTTCAGGGACTGAACAGAAATGGGCAAACTCTCCTTGGGTGTCTGGACCAAACTCTTCTTTCTCAGTCAAACTTTCCGGTCTCTGACCATTTCATAACTTCTTTATGAAATTAAAGAATTTCAACTACTAACTAATTAAAACTACTAACCTATCTGTCGGATTATAGACTTTCAAGGGACTTGTGATCTATGCTGTTACTGTGTACTGTTACTTAGGTCCCAAACTTTGATTGGTAGTCAGGAAGCACTTAGCCTCATTAGAAATCAAAAGTTCAGAAGCTAGATGGAGCTCTAGCCTCAAGAGCATCTCTGAGGTTAAAGGTTACTCAGATTGAAAGTACAGTGAGTTTCTTCCTTTGGTAATGCTAGCTCTTAGTAGACCAGAGGAGGCTTTCCAGTGGCTTTTGTCCCAACAACTTAGATATTCTTTCTGTGGAATCTGTGGGAATTAAATGGAAGGACTGGCCCTACTAACTTGAGGACAAAAATCACTTTTTCCTCACTGCTCAGCCCTTCACCATCTCTTTTGCTATCACTTATACTGGTGTGGTGACACTTGGAAGGAACATCTGTTTTATGTTCGTAACAGTCTTATTGTGGTCATAGATATACTCAAGGCTGTGCACAGGCACTCAGGTGACAAATGTTTCCTACAGCAGTCTTAGCTTGAGAGGCATTCCAGAAGGTTACTTTGTTTGCACCCCCAGGTGGCATCAGAGGCAAGCAAGGTTTTAATGCTGAGGAACTGGATATCAGTCTGGGATGCCATCAGGTCTGCCCCTGGTGCATCTCTACCCCATCTCAATGGGAGGGACAAATATGGCAAGTAATGAGCAGACTAAGTCCAACCAGGGAAGGAAAGCTTCAGTTTAAAGTCTGTCTATACCCCCATCTATAGCAGGGAGGGATGCCTCTGGTAGAAAGATGGAACTTGTCCCTTTCTTTCTTTCTTACAGATGGGAGCTAACAATTCCAGCCTCACTCCTTGGAACTATATCCTGAAAAACTGGGATAGATTTGATCCTCAGAGCTTAAAGAAGGCACTCCTGATCTTCTTCTATGATACTGAATGGCCACAGTATTCTTTAGAAGATGGGAAACACTGACCTGTTGAAAGATCTCAATTATTACTGTTCTACAATTAGACTGGTTCTGTAAAAAACAAGGGAAATGGTTAGAAGTAGCATATGTGTTGCCCTTTTTCTCTCTGCAAGGTATGCCAGATTTATGTCCTAAGGGTATAGATTTGGACGTGAAACCTTCAGCTCCCTCCTGTCCTCTTACTTTGCCCCCATACCTGGGGCTCCAAGCTGAGCAAACTGAAAGTCGGAAAATCACCCCCCCCCCAAGAAGGGTTGCCTTCATCTCAGTAGAAACCCAAACTAAGATTCAAACGGCCCAAGTAGTGGTCCAAACAACCCCTGTCTCAGTATGACCTCAGACTACTCTGGTTTCAACAGAAACTCAGACAATCGAAGTAATAGAAGCTCAAACAGCAAAAATTAAGGGTGAAATACAGGATGAGATGGAGGACACGAAACAGAGAGATCAAAAAAAGCAGGTTTCTCCAATCTGTCCCTGGGATCATATGCACAGAGCAGCCAGAGAGACTTAGGAACAGCCACACAAGCTGTTGCATCTTCATGAAGCACCCACCAGGAGAAATAATTAGTCTATGAGAGTTAATAAGCCCTTTTCTTATCAAGAAATACAAAGAATCAAGGAGGATCTGGGAGACTATTCAGAGGACCCAGAAAAATATATTAGAGGTTTTAAAGATGTTACTCTGCTTTATNAAGCTGTTGCATCTTCATGAAGCACCCACCAGGAGAAATAATTAGTCTATGAGAGTTAATAAGCCCTTTTCTTATCAAGAAATACAAAGAATCAAGGAGGATCTGGGAGACTATTCAGAGGACCCAGAAAAATATATTAGAGGTTTTAAAGATGTTACTCTGCTTTATGACCTTACTTGGAAGGATGTGATGTATATCTTGGACAAACGCTGAGTCCTGATTTAAAAACTTGAGTTTTGGGGAAAGCTGTTGCTTTTGGAGATGAATGGCTTAGTAATGAATCAGTATGGAAGAGTGAAGATGAGATAGCCGCCCTCCCCACTGGAATTCAGGTGGTCCCAACTATAGAACCAGATTGGGACTATAACACAGCTAAAGGAATATGGGATCAGAGTCATTTTGTCAGATGTATTCTTGAAGGACTCAGGCTAAGACTTTAAACGATGCCAAATTGGCAAACATAGAACAGGAGGAGAAGGAAGCTCCTGGTAAATTCCTAGATAGACTGAGAGAAGCCCTTCACAGATGCACTGAGATTGATCCTGAAAGTGAATAGGGAAGAGTGAACTTAAAAGATAGATTTCTCACTCAATCAGCTCCAGATATCCACCATAAGCTATTAAAACAGGCGTATGGACCAAATCAGTTTTTAGATAATCTGTTGCAACTGGCTCAAATAGTCTATTATGGTAGGGAATATGAGGAAAATATAGAAAGGCAGAAAAAGACAAAGGAATAGGTGTAAGCCCTTGTAATGGTTGTCAGAACCATTCTTAAACAGCCTGAGAAAAATGCTCAGAGGGAACAAGGTGAAAAGGGATGAGTTTGCTATTACTGTGGAAAGGAGAGCCACCTGAAGCAGGATTGTCCTCAGGCATCTAAGCTGCCCCCAGCTCCATGTCTGGTCTACAAGGGACCACACTGGATGAGAGACTGCCCTCAGAAGTGTAGGTTTCAGGGGTTGGACTCTCAAGACAATCAGGACTGCAGATGCCCAGGGCTCCCTACACAAGCTCCCATCCTAATTACACCTGAGGGGCCCCAATAACTGTGGGAGGCCAATCCGTCGATTTCCTTTTAGACACCGGGATGACTTTCTCTGTGCTTACTGAAGCCCCTGGCCCACTTTCTTCCTGATCTGCTTCCATAGTGGGACTGTCTGGACGATCCAAAAGGTATTATTTCAGTTGCTCTTTAAGTTGTAACTGGGACACTGATATTCTCACATGAGTTTTTGATCATGCCAGAGTCTCCCTCACCCCTTTTGGGGAGGGATATACTGAGCAAGGTCCATGCCTCTGTCCTCATGAATATGGAGCCCTCCCTTTTTCTTCCTTTAATTGAACAAAATGTAAATCCTAGAGTGTGGGCTGATGGAAAATCTGTGGGTCGAGCACAAAATGCTATTCTTGTAGTTGTCAAGATCAAAGACCTGAACTTATTTCCACATAAGAAGCAGTATCCACTGAAACCTGAGGTTAAGGAAAGGTTAAAAATCCATAATTTAGAATTTAAAGGTGCAGGGGCTATTAATTCCCTGTAACAGTAAGTGCAACACTGCCATTTTGGGTATAAAGAAATCAAATGGTAAATGGAGACTTTTAACTGCTATATATTGTACTAAAGAAGTAGCTGTTATGCATTGTAAAGGGCACAGCAGGGATGGGAGTAAAGTAGCCAAAGGTAATCAGCTGGCTGAATGTAAAGCCAGAAAAGTGGCACTTTATGAAACCCCTTCTCTGCAGACACCTTTCATCTGGACAGGTCCTGTGGAACAGGAAAAACCACAATATACTGAGGAAAGATATGAGAAAAGAGCAGCAAAGATTACTGATAAAGGATGGTTATAGTCCACAGATGGATGATTAATAATTCCTGAAAATGCCTAATGGAAAAGTTTTCCTAAAGCCTTAGAATTAACTAATTATGTAATTCAGCTCTCAACTTTTCAACAGGCTTTAATGGAACTCCAGGAGATGACTCCTGAGCCAGCCTCTGAGTCAAACAAGCCTCTATTTGAGCCAGGAACCAAAGTCCTGGTAAAAACATTGGGATCTGGGGGCCAATCCCTCAAGCCCCTCTGGGAAGGCCCTCACCAGGTTATTCTTTCTTCTCCCACATCTGTCAAAATGCCAGGAATTTATTCGTGTGTGCATCACACTTAAGTTAAGATGTGGTACCATGACCAGAACTAAGTGATGTCATTTTATGTCTTTACTTTATATGCTCTGACTTTGTACTTTCCAGATGGGCCTGATAATCTATGTGAGCCTACTTCTGCTGACTTCAAAAGTCCCGAGTTTGCCATTTGACCGTCAATACAATGCCTTCCTGTCCTGCACTCATGCCTATGCGACATTCCACAATCGGTCTAATTGCTGGGTCTGCAGAGCACTCCCCTCCTCATCAGTTGAAGATTTCCCATGGTGGGTTTTTCCACATCAAGGAAAGGACTCTCTTCAACTCTGTGATGACATTTAACAATCCTCAGATGGACTGATGTAACTATGGACACAATGTGACTTTTAATTTTGATTTTAACTTGGTTTAATGAGTATTTTGCCTTACATCTGTAACTGTATAATGGGGTTTATTTCTAGCCATCTGAAAGCTTTTAAGTTACAAATGGTTGTCCAAGGTCCTACGAGTGCCACAACCTCATCCAACTATTACTTACTGGGCCCCTTGGATCAGAGATCCTCAATATGAGGGTTAGGAGAATATGTTGCCTCACCAATTTAGGGACAATGCCCCTTATCAGCTCGGAAGCAATTATGGAACGAAAATGACTCCCCTTTTCCTTGACAACATAATTCTAAAAAAAAAAGGTGGGGAATGAGAGAGTCAATTCCTAGGCAGGTTGATAACAAGTCTGGGGGTTCCCAAGGAAAGAAGGGTCTGGAACTCTCAAGGAGGAGGAAAGGACATTATTTTCCCCCTGTGCATTCCTTAGGATTATATAACAATAATGTATCCTGCTTGAGGACTGTTTCTAGAAAAAACCTTCTGGCTAATCCTGTTATCTTAAAATGTAAATTATGGAAGTGGGCCTAGTAAGGTCTTTACAACCTCTAGACATTCTTTCGATTCACTGTAATAACTAATTAAAAGGTATATAACTCCATTGCTAACACTAGCAAGGGGGTCCTTTTCTAGCCCTTTCTGATGTCTATGTCATAAGCTTTCTCTATCCTTTTTATACTTTAATAAAACTTTATTACAGAAAAGCTCTGAGTGACCAAGCCTCATCTCTGGCCCCAGATTGAATTCTTCTCCTCTAGAGGCCAAGAATCCCAGTGTCTTTCATTGTTCAGCAACAATCTTTCAATGTCAATATGTTCTGTTTATATTTTTGTTTTAGTACTTTGAATTTCACTTATTTATGCAAGGTTTTCTTTTCTTGAAAAGCAGGCTTATTGAAGCATATTTGATATATATATTTTTTAAACTATACATGTTTAATATATGCAACTTGATGAGTTTGGATGTATGCATACACCTGTTAAACCATCTTCACGACCAATGCAAAAAGATATATTTCTTACATTCAAAAGTTTACTTGTGTCCATTGTGTGTGTATGTGTATGTGTGTGTTTGTAGTGAGAATACTTAACATGAGGTCAACACTCTTAATGAAATGTTATGTGCATACACAATACTATTGACTGTATCACTAAATTATATAGCAGATCCCTAGAACAAATTCATCTTGCATAAGTGAAGCTTGATCAGGTACCTCATATTGCTTCTCTAGTGGCTTAGATGGTAAAAAAATCTGCCTGCAATGCAGGAGACTCGAGTTCAGTCCCTGGGTTGGGAAGATCCCTTGGAGAAGGGAATGGCAACCCACTCCGGTATTCTTACCTGGAAAATTTCATGGAGAGAGGAGCCTGACCATCTACAGCTCATGGGTTCGCAAAGAATCAACATGACTGGGAAACACACACACACACACACACACACACACACACACACACCTCATGTTAGTGAAGTAATGCTGTATTTATTCTATGACTAACATCTCTTTTTGCATAAAACCATCCAGATTCATCCACGTTGCTGCAAATGGCAGAATTTCATGTTTTTGGGTTTACTAAAGTGTTATTGAACATTTTTTGTAGATTATACTCAATTTACAGTTATTATAAAATGTCAGCTATTTTCCCTGTGCTGTACAATACTTCTTTTTTATCATATATATTTTACATTTAGTAGACTATGCCTCTTAATCCCTTTCACCTGTCTTGCCCATCCCCTCACTGTTCTCCCTATGAGTAACCACTAGTTTCTTCTCTGCATCCGTGAGTCCGTTTCTGTTTGTTATATTCATTTTTTAAATTCCCCATACAAGTAACAATAAATACTATTTGTCTTTCTGTCTTTGACTAATTCATGAAGCATAATACATTCCAAATCCATCCATTTTGTCACAAATGACAAAATTTCACCTGTCTTATGGCTATTAAATATTATATCATGTGCATACACACACACACACACCATAGCTTCTATATCCATTCATCTGTTGATGGACATTTAGGTTGAATTCATCTCTTGGTTATAATGGCAAAAAGTGAAAAGGAGTTAAAGAGCCTTTCAATGAATGTAAAAGAGGAGACCAAAAAAGCTGGCTTAAAACATTCAAAAAAATAAGATCATGGTATCCTGTCCCATCACTTCATGGCCAATAGATGGGGAAAATAAGGAAACAGTGACAGGCTTTATTTTCTTGGGCTTCAAAATCACTGTGGATGGTGACTGCAGTCATGAAATTAAAAGATGTTTTCTCCTTGGAAGAAAAGCTCTGACAAGTCTGGACAGTGTGTTAAGAAGTAAAGATGTCACTTTACCGACAAAGGTCTATCTTAGTCAAAGCCATGGGTTTTCGAGTAGCCATGTATGGATGTGAGAGTTGGACCATAAAGAAGGCTGAATGCCTAAAAAATGATGCCTTTGAGCTATGATTCTAGAGAAGACTCTTGAGATTCCCTTGGACAGCAAGAAGATAAACAGTCAATTCTAAAGAAAATTAACACTAAGTAGTCATTGAAAAGACTAAGGCTGAAGGGGAAGCTCCAAATTTTTGGCCACCTGATTCAAAGAGGCGACTCATTAGAAAAGACTCTGAATCTGGAAAACGTTAAGGGCGGGAGGATAAGGGGATGACAGGATGAGATGATTAGATGGCGTCATTGATTCAATGGATATGAAATTGAGCAAATTCCAGGAGATAGTGAAGGGCAGGGAAGCCTGGCATACTTCAGTCCATGGGGGTCCCCCGCACCCAATGGGGACATGACTAAGTGACTGAACAACAAAATACATATGTATGTATGCATGTGTGCTCAGTCGTGTCCAACTCTTTATGACCCTGTGGACTGTAGCCCACTAGGCTCCTCTATCCATTGGATTCTCCAGGTAGGAATACTGGAGTGGGTTGCAATTTCCTCCTCCAAAGCAATTTCCCAACCCAGAGATCACACCTGTGTCTCCTATGCTTCCTGCATTAGCAGGTGGATTTTTTATTACTTAGCAACCCAGGAAACAGTGGTATGAAGCTAAAAATCAATTGTTGTTTTTCAGTCACTCAGTCATGTCCAACTCTTTGCAAACCCATGGACTGCAGTATGCTAAGTTTCCCTGTCCTTCACCTTCTCCTGGAGTTTGCTGAAACTCATGTTCATTGAGTTGATGATGCCATCCATCCATTTTATCCTGTATCACCCCCTTCTCCTCCTGCCCTCAATCTTTCCCAGCATCAGTATCTTTTCCAATGAGTCAGCTCTTCCCATTAGTTGACCAAAATAATGGAGCTTCAGCTTCAGCATCAGTCCTTCCAATGAATATTCAGGATTGATTTCCTTTAGGATTGACTGGTTTGATCTCCTTGCTGTTCAAGGAAATCTCAACAGTCTTCTCCAGCACCACAGTTTGAAGGCACTTTTTGTGGTTCAATTCTCACATCCATACATGACTACTTGAAAACCCATAGCTTTGATTAGACAGACATTTGTAGGCAAATGATGTGTCTGCTTTTCAATATGTCGTCTAGGTTTGTCATAGATTTTCTTCCAAGGAGCAAGCATCTTTTCATTTCAAGGCTACAGTCAACATCCACAGTGATTTTGGAGCCCCTCCCAAAAAATAATCTGTCACTGGTTCCATTTTTCCCTATCTATTTGCCATGATGGAATGGGACCAGATGGCATGATCTTCATTGTTTTGAATGTTGAGTTTTAAGCCAGCTTTTTCACTCTCCTCTTTCACCTTCATCAAGAGGCTCTTTAGTTCTTCTTTGCTTTCTGCCATTAGGGTGGTGTCACCTGTATATCTGAGGTTATTGACATTTCTCCGGGGAATCTTGATTCCAGCTTGTGCTTCATGATTCTTGATTCCAGCCTGGCAGTTCACATGATGTCCTCTACATATAGGTTAAATAAGCAGGGTGACAATATACAGCCTTGACATACTCCTTTCATAATGTGGAACCAGTTCCTTGTTCCATATCCAGTTCTAACTGTTGCTTCTTGACCTGCATACAGGTTTCTCAGGAGGCAGGTAAGGTGGTCTGATATTACAATCTCTTTAAGAATTTTTCACAGTTTGTGTATTCCAGAGAGTCAAAGACTTTAGCATAGTCAATGAAGCAGAAATATTTTTTTTTTCTGGAACTCCCTTGCATTTTTCTATGATCCCACAGATGTTGACAATTTGATCTCTATATCCTCTGTCCTTTCTATATCCACCTTTGACAACTAGAAGTTTTTGGTTCATGTACTGATGAAGCTTAGCTTGAACAATTTTGAGCATTACCTTGCTAACATTTGTGGTTAGAAAAGATGTAATTTCTATTGTTTTAAATTTGTTGAGATTGTCTTCTATTCTGTTAATATCATGTGATCTATTACGGAGAATGTCTCATGTTCATTTGAAAAAAAAATGTGTATTCTGACTGGTATTAAATGGAATCTCCTGTAGATATCTGTTAAGTCTAACTGGTCCAATGTGTCATTTAAGGCCATTGTTTCCTTATTGATGTTCTGTCTGGATGACACATCCATTAATTTAAGTGGGATATTAAAGTTCCCTACTATTAGTATATTTCTGTCAATTTCTCTTTTTGTGTCTGTTAATATCTGCTTTATTTATTTAATATTTCCTTATTTTTCTATATATATGGGTACCTCCATAGGACTATAAGAAGCTTGTTCAGTAGACTCTTTGCATGTCAGAAGGGAATGACATGATTTATTCGAATTATGAAAGAAAAAAATTTTTTCAACCAAGAATATACTGTCTACCAAAGTTACTGTTTAAAAATTGAATGAAAGATAAGGAGTTTTCTAGACAAACAAAAGCTAAAGGAGTTTACCACCACCAATTGGCCTTACAAAAATGTTAAAGGGACTTCTTTAAGCTGAAAATTAAAGGTGTGACTAGTAACAAGAAAACATTTGAAAGAATAAATCTCACTGAAAAAGTAAATAATATAGTAGATATATTGCATTAATCATACATAAAGGATATGTAAAGGATCTGGAGAAGATGGTGGAGGAGTAATATGGGGAGATTACCTTTCTTCCCATACATACATCAAAAATAAATCTGCATGTGGAATAACTCCTGCAGAACACTTGCTGAATGCAGACAGAAAACTCCATTTTTCCAAAAAGACAAGTCAATTCCCTCAGAATGAGGTAGGCCAAAATAAAAAGATAAAAAAGAGACAAAGGATTTCAGGATGAGGGCCTGTGCCCTGGAGAGGGAATCCTGAAGGAGCAAAACTTTCCACATCTTGGCAATCCCTTCACAGTTAGGGATGCAGGTAGGGGAGTAGGGAGCTGCAGAACCTCAGAGGGGAACTAAGCAACAGGTGCCAGGAAGGGAAAACAGAGAGAATTCATCACAGAGATCATTAAGGAAAAGCATTTCCCAGCCAGAAAGTGGTTTACATTGCCCACAAGAGGGTCCTGGGTGCTGAGGTTCACCCTGTGGGGGTCAGACCCCAGGGAGAGGTCCAGTGTTGGCTGCCATGAAAACACTCTGAGTGAGCTAGAACACAGCTGAGGAAATCCAGGGAAAAGGCTGGGCTTGTCAGAGAGGCAAGAGATTGTTGGCACAGTTCAGTTCAGTTCAGTCCCTCAGTCATGTCCGACTCTTCGTGATCCCATGAATCGCAGCACGCCAGGCCTCCTTGTCCACAACCAACTCCCGGAGTTCACTCAGACTCATGTCCATTGAGTGAGTGATGCCATCCAGCCATCTCATCCTCTGTTGTCCCCTTCTCCTCCTTCCCCCAATCCTTCCAAGCATCAGGGTCTTTTCCAATGGGTCAACTTCGCATGAGGTGGCCAAAGNAGTTGCTTATATATATTTGAGATTAATTCTTTGTTAGTTGCTTCATTTGCTATTATTTTCTCCCATTCTGAAGGCTGTCTTTTCACCCTGCTTAGAATTTCCTTTGTTGTGCAGAAGCTTTTAAGCTTAATTAGATCCCATTTGTTTATTTTTTGCTTTTATTCCCAGTATTCTGGGAGGTGGATCATAGAGGATCCTGCTGTGGTTTGTGTTGGAGAGTGTTTTGTCTATGTTATCCTCTAAGAGTTTTATAGTTTCTGGTACTACATTGAGATCTTTAATCCATTTTGAGTTTATTTTTGTGTATGGTGTTAGAAAGTGTTCTAGTTTCATTCTTTTACAAGTGGTTGACCAATTGTCCCAGCACCACTTGTTAAAGAGGTTGCCTTGTCTACACTGTATGTTTTCCCTTCCTTTGTCAAAGGCAAGGTATCCATTGGTGCATGGATTTATCTCTGGGCTTTCTCTTTTGTTCCATTGATTGATATTTCTGTCTTTGGGACAGTACCATTCTCTCTTGATGACTGTGGCTTTGTAGTAGAGCCTGAAGTCAGGCAGGTTGATTTCTTCAGTTCCATTTTTCTTTCTCAAGATTGCTTTGGCTATTCGAGGTTTTTTTTGGATTTCCATACAAATTGTGAAATTATTTGTTCTAGCTCTGTGAAAAATACCACTGGTAGTTTGATAAGGATTGCATTGAATCTATAGATTGCTTTGGGTAGTATACTCATTTTCACTATATTGATTCTTCTGATCCTTGAACCCAGTATATTTCTCCATCTATTAGTGTCCCATTTGATTTCATTCACCAGCGTTTTATATTTTTCTACATACACATCTTTTGTTTCTTTCGGTACTGGAGTGGGTTGTCATTTCCTTCTCCAGGGGATCTTCCTTACTCAGGGATCGAACCCAGGTCTCCCGNTGAACCCAGTATATTTCTCCATCTATTAGTGTCCCATTTGATTTCATTCACCAGCGTTTTATATTTTTCTACATACACATCTTTTGTTTCTTTCGGTACTGGAGTGGGTTGTCATTTCCTTCTCCAGGGGATCTTCCTTACTCAGGGATCGAACCCAGGTCTCCCGCATTGCGGGCAGATGCTTTAACCTCTGAGCCACCAGGGAAGCCAGATATATTCCAAAGTATTTCATTTTTTTCATTGCAATGGTAAATGGAATTGTTTCTTTAATTTCTCTTTCTATTTTCTTGTTATTAGTGTACAGGAATTCGAGGAATTTCTGTATGTTGATTTTATATCCTGCCACTTTACTATATTCATTGATTAGCTCTAGTAATTTCCTGTGGAGTCTTTAGGGTTTTCCATGTAGAGGATCGTCACTTCATGGGAAATAGATGGAGAAACAGTGGAAACAGTGTCAGACTTTATTTTTTGGGGGGCTCCAAAATTACTGCAGTTGGTGATTGCAGCCGTGAAATTAAAAGACGCTTACTCCTTGGAAGAAAAGTTATGACCAACTTAGATAGTATATTCAAAAGCAGAGACATTACTTTGCCGACAAAGGTCCATCTAGTCAAGGCTATGGTTTTTCCAGTGGTCCTGTATAGATATGAGAGTTGGACTGTGAAGAAGGCTGAGCACTGAAGAACTGATGCTTTTGATCTGTGATGTTGGAGAAGACTCTGGAGAGTTCCTTGGACTGTAAGGAGATCCAACCAGTCCATTCTGA